>PVKC010006098.1:0-31764 GCA_004027635.1 Crocidura indochinensis | reverse complement strand
AAAATTCCTTTTTCACTTTTAACTACAAATTTTAAGTAATCTTTCTGGGTTTAGTTTAATTTTTTTAATTTAAATTCATAAACAAAGAAATGAGAAGACTTTCATATCATAAATAAAACAGATGACTTTTGGATAATAATTTTTGAGCACTTTTAAATCTGTACTGAGATACAGTCACTTTGGATATATTAATCAATAGAAATTTAACTCAAGTACATTGTCCTATACAACATGTCATATAAAGCATGATCTTGCTTTGAGATTTAACACATCAGTGTTAAATATGCATGTGCTCTTTCAGTAATTCTAACACTTCATTGCGGATTTCATAAACTGATAGTATTTTACAAAAAAGTTTGCATTTCAGTTGGTTATTGAGTTTTTTTATCCAACTTGGAGGAAAATTCCTACCTATTCTTTTGTCTTCTATTTTAGGTTATATTCTTTGAGGGTTTTTTTTATTTCCATTGTATTCAGAATGAATTACTTGCCTCTGGCAAACTTTTTTAATCATGTGTTGCAATGAATAATCATATTAATGTGACACTAATAAAAACTTTAAAGTAGCTAAAATTCAAAAGATAAAAACAGCAAATTTTCTTGCACAAACTGTCACTGAGATCACAATTTTTATAAAATGGTTATTTTGTTAATTAGCTTTTTTCATTTTATACAACCAAAATATTTCTCTATAATCCTTATGTATCATATATGTAATCTTTTTATGTAACTATCAATATAATTTTAAAATATATATAAATATACAATTATAATATAACTATAAAAATAACCAACATAATTCATTTTTATATAACTATCAAGGTATCAAACTGAAAAATGTATATGTACATAAACATATATTTACAGATACCAGACAACTATAACAGATCACACATTATTCATTTCTCACTAATTTTTGAATAACAACTATGATTTAACCTATCCCTGTGTAGAAATCTGGAAAACTAAAATAAAAGGAAGCTAGACTTTCCTTTCAAGAAGCTTATAGCCTTGAAAAAGACAAATATATTACTGGACTAATAAAAAGCATCTTTACAATAATTATAAGGGAAAACCAAAACAAAGCAATGGATTTTATCATGACTGGTCAAGAAATGTTCTATTGAGAAGTCACCACTAAATTGAATCTGGGTAGTATATGGAATTTTGTCAAGCAGCCTGAAGGGAGGAATGCACTTCTAGCAGAGGAAACAACAAAAGCATGGTGGCATTGCAGCAGGCCATGTTGAATGGCTACACATAGTTTAAAATGAATGGAATATGGGGTCTTGCAAGTCTGAACGAAGGATTGTGTCAAAAGGAGCTCTGAAACTGAGTCAGTCAACCTCATAATCTGACTTGTTAAAAATTGTACAACTTTGTCACCTATTTCTAAAAAGTGGTCTTTTTACAGAAGGGAAAAAACTAAAACTTCTAATTATGAGGTATTATATATGGTATGTGCTTTCTAATTAGCCTTTATTTGCTTAACTTTCAGGGACATAGTGATCTAACTTTTGCTGTTGTTGTTTTTTGGAGTCACATCCAATAGGGCTCAGGAGTTACTCCTGACTGCACTCAGAAATAATTCCTGATTCTGGAGACTATATGGGATGTGAGGAATCGAGCTTGCATCAGTCCTAGGTCAGCCATGTGCAAGGGAAATGCCCTACCACTGTGCTACCACTCTGGCCCTATCATAGTGATCTAAACTTAATTATTTTATGGTGTGGGGGAGATTTTAGATGTTGGTCCAAGGCACATGGACCGCCCTCACATCATTTGGCTTGGCTGTTCATACCTGACAGTTCTATGCTTGTCTTGGCTGTGAAATGCTACTTTGGTCAATAGTTCTGATTGCTACCTGGGTTTTCCAGCAGTGCTCAGGTGCCATAAGAGTTTCATGTAGTACTGCTGAGGGTGGGGAGCTGGGGTAACATGTGGTGACAGGAATTGAACTCAGTGCATCAAGCATACAGGACAAATGATCCAACCTTTGAGTTCTTATCCAAAGCCTTGAAGCTACCTTTTAACTTTATAATGATTAATTTAATGTGAATCTGCTTACACAAATTAGGAGCAATGCAATCATATCTAAATAATGCCTCTTTCAAATTAAATTGCATGTTATATAAAATTATCTCTTTGGGGGCTGAAGAGGTAAATCATTCTGAGGTTTAGACACTTTCCTTGTATGCTACTCACCTTGATTCAGTTCCTGACACTACATGTGATATCCTGAAAATACCAGAAGTGACTATTGAGCATAAAACCAGAAATAAAGGCCTGAGTACCATAGGGTAAAGTATAATCCCTCCCCCACTCTTGCCAAAGTACCTCTTTGTAAACAGGTAAACAGGAAGCTTATTGGACCATATAATGATATAATTTTAGTGTATCTATTTCTGAAAGTAATAATATTGGCCATGATAACTTACATCTAGATAATGTCTTTTGCTTTCCTAAATAAATTACAGTTCTCCCTCTCCTTATTTATCTCCTTTCATTCTCCTATTAAACACATACCCATATCTGATCACAGACAGTCACTTGTAAGACAAACACCCTACTTGCTGTATTATCACTCTAGACCCTGATAATAATATTTTTATGTGCAGTAGCACATGTAAATATTGTAAAAGTGATCTTGCAATCCAGTACCTAATCAATTTATATAAAATATTCTTAGATATTTTTAAGTAATTAATAAGTAATACTTTTTTAAGTAATAAACTTACTCATATTGATAAAGTTAAGTCAACTAAATAAACTTCAGAATTGTCTTTATGAAATGTTACCAGTTACAATATTATAAAACACTGTGAAAAAGTATATATATAAAAAGTATATATATAAAGTATATATATATAAAGTATATATATATATATATATATATATATATATATATATATATATATATATATATATAAAGATCCTCTTCTACAAGTAGGCTGTGGGGAGGCAAATGAGGGTGGACGGGGAAGACATGCATGGTGGGAACTAACATTGTTGAAGGGCTTGTATTGAAATATTGCATGCCTAATGTGATGCCAATCATGAATAATTTTTAAATTGCATGATGTATGTATAAAATATTAAAAAAAAACAGGAGTCCAAAGTGATAGCACAGTGGCAGAGCATCTGCCTTGAATACTGCAAACCCAGAATGGACCCAGGCTCGATCCCCAGCATCCCATATGCTCCACCGAGCCTGTCAGAAGCAATTTCTGAATGCAGAACCAGGAGTAAGCCCTGAGTGCTGCTGTGTGTGGCCCCAAAACAAAACAAAACAAACAAAAAAACCCAAACAAAAAATATTTAAAAACAATGAATTTAAATGTTGTCTTTATAGATATCATATTAAGTTCTAAGATGAAACAAATTTTGAA
This sequence comes from Crocidura indochinensis, assembly GCA_004027635.1. Classification (NCBI taxonomy): domain Eukaryota; kingdom Metazoa; phylum Chordata; class Mammalia; order Eulipotyphla; family Soricidae; genus Crocidura; species Crocidura indochinensis. The sequence continues at coordinate 28,375 of PVKC010006098.1, read as the reverse complement.
ATACTATAATTAATAACAAGTATATTCAAATACAGTATCCATTGTCCTTCCACTATTGCTATTATTGCATCACACTATGCCTTTTATAAGCCAAGATTCCAATTAATCTTATTCAAGTATACATTAAAAGCATCAAAATCATTCTCAAGTATACAGTAGGTTCTCCATAAATATTTGTTACATGATTACATAAACTATGTCCTAGTTTGCTCCTTGATATTCAACTTTTTGAATGTATTTACTAACACTTTTTAAATTATTTTAACAGAAATTAAAAAATAAAGCCATAGATTTTGAAGTGTTATAGGTTTGTTCTTGAATGCTAACTTTATTCATCACAAGCTACTTGCACCATTATTCACATACTCTTTGATCTGCAGAGTTAGGTTATAGAATTAGGTTATGGAGAATCAATAATTCAAACTAAAACAGTCCATTGATTGACTAAGTATCCTAGAATTTAGACATTCATCATTTTCATACCACTTATTGAGGGAAGTTGCTCTTTTCCAAACACCTCACCTAATCCTCCTTTGAGAACTGCTAACATTATTTCTTGTAATGGGAATACTTTGTATGATCATAATTCTTTACCTTCTTTCCATTATTTAAGAGACATTAGAGATGTTATATCTACCTTAATATGAAGCAAATTCTAGCTGAACTAATTCCCTAATTTTTTCCTACTTTGATTTAATGAGTGAAATTTTGCCATCATTCATGAAACTAACTCTAATAATGCCTAATGACATCACTTGCATTTTTCTTACATTGTTATATTGTTTTCGTTTTTTAATTGTCTGCATTCCAACTCTGAGAAAAGGAATTAAGTACTTAAAAAATTACTGAGTGACTCTTGTTAAAAAATCATTTGAATTATGTCACTGCTCAGAACTCAAAACACTGGTAATTTCTCCTTTCTCTAAAAGAAAAAAAAAAAAAACAAAAAACTTACTCCAAAGCCCTACCTTACCTGCTTACTTAGACATTCACTTCACACTTTACTTGTGAACCTCAGTGCCTTCTTAGGGATTCCTTAAAGTGCCAGAACTTAGGAACTTTGACAATTCTGTTGTTTTTAATGACATGGTTATTTTTTGCACATTTGTTAAGTCTTTACTTAGACATCATCTTGTAAATGAGAGTTTTTATAGTCCATTCTACTTACACAACTGTAACATTAGCTCCCTCTCAAAGTCACTATGTAGTTTTCTTCTTAGTATTCATCATTATACAATATGCATTTTACTTTAAACATTTTTCTATCTTCCAACCATAATAGAAAAATATAAATTTTCTAAGTGTAGAATATATTGTCTGTTTTATTTCTACTCTCCATTTATAATAAGTAGGTCAGTGCTTGGCACATAATAAATGTTCATTAAATACCTCTTGCATGAATCGATGTAGAATGTGGAATAAATCATATACTCTGACTCTTATCATTATTTGTTACAGAGAAACCAAGAAAGTTAAGGTTATATAAAACACACACACACTGTAATTTTGAAGGTTGTTTAAAAGAGTTCAAGTGACTGAAAACTTTGCTTCATAGGCACTTAATAATTATACAATGTTACGTGAGTTGCTTTTGTTCATTAAAATTTAGCTTCCTTGGGGCTGGTGTGATAACATAGTGGTCAACACGCAGCTGACCCAAGATGGACCTGGGTTCAATACCTGGTGTCCCTTATGGTCCCCCAAGCCAAAAGAAAGTTCTGAGTGCATAGCCAGGAGTAACCCCTAAGTTTCACCATTTGTGGCCAAAAAAATAAATTAACATCCACATTTATAAAAAATGGCACTGTTACCTTGCATAAGATATTTTTAATTTTTGGAATTAAAAATTTCAGACAAAGTGCTTAAGGGTTGTTTCCTATTTAAGGGGAGCCATGTGTTGTCAGGATATCCCACATCAAAGCATTGTGATTGAGATAGCCCATTGAACTACTGTCCAACTCTACAGAAAAAGTTTTGAGAGCATATGTTCTACTCACTAGCTGATATTAGTTTTACAAATGTTGTCTTATGGGGGATCAAAAGCTGGAGCAGAGAGATCAATTAGAGGCTTAAGTAACCCATAGTGTAGAAAAGCTTGACACTAGTTTCCCAAGATATCCAGTTCTTTTACTAATTTTAATTTTAGATATGATCTGTTGTGATTTTTTCTGTTCTGACACAGAGTTCTCCTAAGTTGTAGGTCACTATACTAGACTGCATTGATAAGCATTTTACTTGGGGGTGGGAATTGTGGTGCTGTATGCCTGCTATTGAAGATTTATTGCTTCAACTACACATTTTGAAGGATGAGATCTATACATTCAGATGTTTACTCATTTTACTCATGACTATAGTTTTTGACTCACTGAGTTTTTTTACTCTAGTTTTGATAGGTATTTTTCTTACTGTTGGTGGTGTTAGTTTTGGGGTCATATCCAGGTGTGCTTAGGTCTTATTCCTGAGTACTCAAAGATTATTCCTGGAGTGCTTAGTATGATACTCAGAGAGAACTGGAGTTACCGTATTTTGCGTCGTATAAGACGACTTTTGAAACAAAAAAAAGTCAACCGAAAATCGGGGGTCGTTTTATACGCCGAGTATATCCCGAAAATGTCTCAATATGCCGCTAAATGAAAATTGTCTGAATATTGCCACAAAATGAATTTTCCAACTCGATCCTGCACCAATCACTGCAAAGCTGCTCGAACCACCTCTCTAACTCAGCCAATCCAAGCAGGCTTTTGATGCATGCAAATTATACAATGTTACCTTGCTCAAATGGGTCAGAGTCAGAGAGGAAGTCTATGACAGTATACCCTTTGAACCTTTGCTTGTTGTGATTGACTCACTGTGATCAACATATAGTTGCAGCACAGGACCGTTCTGTCTGATACAGCGAATATAGGCCTAAACCTATGTTTTAACTGCACAATTAGGGGTCTTCTTATACACCCGGTTGTCTAATACACCAGAAAATACAGTATTTGTGCGCAAGGAAAACAGGTTACCCTGTACTCTTTCCAGCTATTTAGTTCTTGTTTTGTTTTGTTTTGTTTTGTTTTTGGGTCACACCCAGTGAAGCTCAGGGGTTACTCCTGGCTATGTGCTGAGAAATCCTCAGGGGATCAAACTGCAATCCATCCTAGGCTAGCATGCACAAGGCAGAAGTCTTATGCCCTGTGCCACCACTCTGGCCCCTCCAGCCTATTCTGTTCGAATCTACTCTAAACTAATTGAAGTCAGGAACCATGTTTTATATACATCTAGAATCTAGACTTGAAATTAATAAAATACATAACTAATACAGACTCATTAACCATTGAATCCTGCACTTACCTTTATTAATTAGTTCAGAGCAGTGTAGAATGAGTCATACTTACAATTTAAAAAACCCCTTTGCTACACAAGTAAATTAGTGATCAACACATTTCTACTGAATAAATGACTTGATGAATATGAACAATTAATATGAAAGCATCTATTTTACATTCTGGATCTTTGGATTGGACATGGCACCACCATATAAGAATATATACAAATCAGTTAACTTGAGAATATTAGATATTCTTGCATATATTAAGCCCTATGGTGTGATATCTTTTCAGCATGGAACTTATTTGCTATTTGTGTGTGTGCGTGCGTGTGTGTGTGTGTGTGTGTGTGTGTGTGTGTGTATTTCTGCATTTATTCATGGTCTAAGGAAGTGAGTTTACTAAAGCAGGGAGATAGAGAAAAAAGTAAATAGGATAAGCTGGGGAGTGAACACTTGTAGAGGAGAAAACGCTGGAACATAGTATACATAAGAACCTGCCATTAACACTATTAAAATTTATGGTGCTTAACTTTAAGAATGCTATTTAAAAAAGAATAAATACACAGTGAGAAAAGAATAATCTTTTAACAAACTCACTCTTTACTGAAAAATAACTTTCTCTTTTGCCAACATCTTTATTGGAAAGTAATTTCTAGGAATGTAACCTGGGAATCTAGACTTGAAATTAATAAAATACATAATACAGACCCATTAACCATTGAATCCTGCACTTACCTTTATTAATTAATTCAGAGCAGTGTAGAATGAGTCATACTTACAATTTAAAAAACAGTAAATGTGCACTCTAAGTAACATACAACTCCAATTAGCATTATGCAAATGAGAAGATGATTTATTACTATTCACCAACACTAATTAGATGATATGTAAAAATCCTGTACTGAGCAGAGTAACTTTCCATAGAACCTGGTCCATTTACTCCTAAGACCAGAGCAATAGGAATTAATGTTTCAGTACTTTAATTGCCTCTTCCATACCCTTGAGATTTATGCTATCTACATAACTCAGCATATCTAATAGCTCATCTTTATGAAATATTTTGGTCTCTGTTTTAGTTTTAGTCACTGTTCAAAGTATTTTATTCATTTAACTTTAAATTACCATAGGAAAAGTTTTTTTATAATGAATTAATTTAATATTAACCAGTCCCCAAAGAATCTCCAGTATTCTATACTTTCCATTGATTCTTGGAGTGGTTACAATTCAGAGGCATTGAAAAACAGTTGAAGCTTGATCACCCTTTGTTCAGCTCTGCTCTTATTACTAGTTTAGTAAAAGAGATAATAAAATTATACTAGACTAGTTAGTCTTGTTCAGAGCAAAACTATGCTGAAAAGTAAAAAGAAAAAGATGAAAAATACATCAAAGAAACATTTGACTTGGGGAATTTTTGGCTCCAGATATTTTTAAAATTTAAGCTAACTATTGTTTCTTGGATCCTTTAAAGACTTGGTACTTTGAGATTGAGAAAGTACAATAGGAGGGCACTTGCCTTGTGTACAGCTAACCTGTATTCCATCCACAATAACGCATATGGTTCTTTGACCTATCCAGAAATAATCCCTGAACAGAGGCAGGAGTAAGCCCTAAGTACCACTGTGTCTCCCAAACAGAAAATAAAAAGATACTGGCACTTTTAAAATACAAAAGATTTAATCAAAAGAAACTGAGATGTGTCTTTCTTGAAAATGAAATTTGGAGGACTAGTACAAGGTAAAATTTTAGAAGACCTAGGATTATTATTTTCGACTTCTAAAATACATTTTAAGAAATAATTATTAAAGTATGAAAATTTTTCATAAATATTTAAATGTAAAAGTAGTATAAATATTTAAAATATATAAGTATGAAAATAGAGCCATAAAAAGGAAATTTGTAGTAATTTAGGCTTAAAAATGGTGATAGCATAGTGGGTATGGCTTTTGCCTGAAACCTGGCTGACTGGGTTCAATCCTCAACATCTCTTATGAGGTTCCCTGAGACTGCCAGGAGTAATTTCTGGATGCAGAACCAGTAATAAGATCATAAAACTACCTTATGTGGACCAAAAAATCAAAAGAAAGTAAAAACAGAATCCTAAGTAATAGTGGAATACATAAAAGAGCATTTGCTTTGCTGCAAATATTTGAGAAAATAATTTATAATTGACCCTCTTTCAATCTCTAGGAAAGTTTTTAAAAAGATTTCATTTATTTTCAGTTAAGTTTATTTAATCTTTTTTGCTATTGAACCACACCTGGCAGTATTCAGGGCTTCTGGCACCATGCTCAGGAGAGAATTCTGTCAGTGATTAGGTGACTTTATACAGTGCTAAAGATTGAACAGGAAAATGATTCACTGAAAGAGCCATAACCCCAGTGCTATCTTTCTAGCCCATGAAAAAGTACTAAATGGTTCAAAATGCAGTGTCTTACTGAATTGATTTTAAGGACATTGAAATTTTATATGTTTGTATTTCTTTGATATATTCTTGCCATATACTTGACAGTAAAATAACATCAGTTCATCAAAGAACTGAATATTATAGTTGGTCAAAATCTTGTCACTTAAATATAAAAAGTGCTTTTCTATTGGAAAATGAGTATGTTTCATGTGTTGCATGTGCTTTTACTCAAAACCATAGCATGAAGTACATTCTCATCCTATGAATAATTAATTATTCAGAAGTATAATCTAATGATTGCGCAATAGATATCTTGTAAAATATATAAGGTAGGTAGAAACTTCAAAACATTGTTTTTTTCTCAGGTCAATCTTTTCAGCAGAGGAGAAAAAGCTTTCAGGTATAACCTTGGAATATCTTTGAAATGAGATGTAGTTTGATAAGAAAAAAAGAAATTCTGTGTATGTATACGCTTTTAGCCTGAGTTTTAAAAAGATCAGTTATAATGTACTTCAACCAAAAAATTGTATTTTAATGTAAATGCATTTCTCTACCTCATTGTTTAATTCGGTTTTTAAATAAACCCCATGAAATTTACTTTGAGCTACTTTTACTCCCACTGATTCTTTGAAATAGATGATAACCACATAACTTTCTCAATATCACTTTTCTCCTGGGAATTTCAAATGGAAACTTTGGAATGAGTTTTAACTTGACTTCTAACCCTGAAAATATGATCATTTCATAAATTCTATAGATTGTACCTGTGAAAAATTTTTTCTATTTGTTTAGAATTATAGATGGATTGCAGGAGAAATAGTGAGGAGGCAAGGGACATATCTTCTATGCAGTAGATACCATTTCGACACTCAGCATCACATGCAGTGCCCTGAGAAGTAATCTCTGAATACAGCTGTATGTGGTCCCAAATCCCAAAACCAAAATGGAAAATTAGAATTCTAGTTGGGTGCTACAGTAGTACATTTCCTAGAAAAATAATCTTTACATAATATATTACCTCAGCTAAATGCAAAACCCTCAAAACAGTTTTGAACAAAATGTGTGTTTTCTCATATTATAATAATGGTTTTAAATATTTTTGCAAATTTTGAAGTTAGGACCATTCCCAGTAAGACTCAAGTCTGCATGGAGGGCTAGATTAGAGTATTTATTTACTTTTAGGGTACTATGAAGTTCATTTTTTTAAGATTAAATGCAGTCTATTTCAAGTGCCAGAATTGAAAACTTATTTATGTAAAGGAGAATAGGCATTTTATTCTATATAATACATTATTTTAATTTCTTTATTCACATATGTCAAAATCATATAACAATTCATCATCACAAATGGACTTATTGACTTCTTTTTCTTTTCTTTTAAAGTAATTTCTTGAAGCAACATTTAGTGGTTACAAATTTGTTTGTGATAGGGTCTTAGCCATAAAATGCCCACCCTTTCCTGACACCAAGGTCCCATTTCCTCCTCCTCTACCCCCTGCCTGTCTTCAAGACAGGCATCATATTTGCTCTCTATCATTATCATGGTAATTGTTATTGTAGTTATTTCTTTACCTGCCCTTGCCAATCTTTGTGATAAAGCTTCATATCATAAGCTGGTCCTTCCATACCGCATCTATATTTAATCTGTGGGTATTATTAGTATACTGTCTTTTTTGTAAATTTCACATATGAGTGAGCCTATTCTGTGCTTATCTCTCTCTCTGACTTATTTAACTCAACATAATAATCTTTTTATCCATCCATTTATTTTTTTTTAAGAATATCCATATTGTTTTCCAGAAAGGCTATACAAGACAGCATTCCCACAAGAGTTGAATTTTAGTTCCTTTCTCCCACATCCCCACCAGGACTGATTGTACTTATTCTTTGTTATGTGTGCCGGTTCCTGTGGCATAAGAAGATATCTTATGGGGCCAGCGAGGTGGCGCTAGAGGTAAGGTGTCTGCCTTGCAAGCGCTAGCCAAGGAAGGACCGTGGTTTGATCCCCTGGCATCCCATATTACCACCCCCCACCAAGCCAGGGGCAATTTCTGAGTGCTTAGCCAGGAGTAACCCCTGAGTATCAAATGGGTGTGGCCCAAAAACCAAAAAAAAAGGGGGGGGGAGATATTATTGTTGCTTTTATTAGCAACTCCCTGATGATTAATGATGTTCATTTTCTTTTATATCTTTCTTTCTTTCTTTTTTTTTTTAAGTCTATAACTGGTAGTACTCCAGACTTCCCTCTGACTCTGTGGTCAAAAATCTCTCTGGTGTTGTTTATGGCTCATGGCTTTTGGGGGAAATACATGTTGAGTTCAGTTCCACTGAAAACAAGGAAAGTTCTCTACCCACTGTAAATCTCTCTGGCCCCCAAGAAGTTGATTTTGGCTTGAGATTTAAGAATATGTGAAGAATATTATATTGTATTGGAATATATAAGAAAGTTTAAATTATCATAATTTTAGATATTATTTACTAGATATAAAAATATTGTTTTAGTGTCCGGAACTATAGCACAGTGGTAAGGTGTTTTTGCTTTGCATTTGGACAACATAGGATAGACCCTGTTTAGAATCCCCGCATCCTATGTATGGTCCGGGAAGCCTGCCAGGAATGACTTTTGAGAGCAGAGTCAGGAGTAACCCCTGAGGTGCTGGGTGTGATGCATACAAAAATATTATTTTATTGAAACCATCATGATTTACAAAGTCCTTCATCATTGAGTTTCAGACATACAATGGATCAGGACCAATTGCACCATCAGTGTTGACCTCCCTTCATCTTGTTCCAGTGTGTCTTCCAACCACCACAGTTTGTACCCTGCCTCCACCTGCCAGTATAACATGCCCATATAAAGTTTAGATTGTTAAAGTTTGGGTATCTTGATTTTTTTTTTTTTTGAGTTTGGCTGGGATATTTAGTTCGGACTTTTTCTTTTTTTTTTGGTTTTTGGGCCACACCCAGTGACGCTCAGGGGTTACTCCTGTCTATGCACTCAGAAGTCGCTCCTGGCTTGGGAAACCATATGGGAAACCGGGGGATCGAACCGCGGTCTGTCCTAGGCTAGAGCAGGCAAGGCAGGCATCCTACCTCCAGCGCCACCTCCCGGCCCCTCCTTTTTTTTTTTTTTCTTTATCCACCAAGCACCTGAGACTGTTTGGTCCCTGCCCCAATCCTTTCATAATTCCGTTTCTCCTCCTTTACTGAGATTTTTTATTTCTCTTTGCTAAATTCTGAGGACAAGTTGGAAAGATTTATTATTGTTATTCAGATAAAGTGACTTACGAGGAAATTTAATATGTTTTACTTAGAAAAGAAGGTGAAAATGCTTACAGGGACTTAACTTACATCATAATACTCTATTACTCACAATTATACAAATTAATAGAATTATAAATAGATATGCAACAATAAGTTGAATTGTTAAAGTTAAGTAAAAATCTAGACATAGAAATGCATGACTTATAAAATTAAATATTAGTTTTTAATTGAAGAAATCACCAAATAGTATTTTCTACACTCAAAATATGCCTTAAAATAGCACCGAAAAAAGACACAAGACACAGTGTACCTTGATGAGTTCTTATAAAGTGTTATGGGAGTTAGTTATATGAAAACATGCTGTAAATTCTTCTCCTCCTCCTTCTTCTTCTTCTTCTTTATTCTTCTTCTTCTTCTTGGTTTTTGGGGCTACACCTGGTAATGTTCAGGGTTTACTTCTGACTATGCACTCAAAAATTGCTCCTGGCTTCAGGGGACCATATGGGATGTCAGAATAGAACCTGGGTCCGTCCTGGGTTAGCTGCATGTAAGGCAAAATGCCTACCACTGTGCGATTGCTCCAGCCCTACATGCTGTAAATTCTTGAACATTGTAAACATGTTTAAGATTAATGCTTCTATTCAGTCTGTTATTTATGTTTAGAAATGTCTTCACCCTTTCTTTCAGAAAATAATAACAGTGGTATACTAAGACACTGGCATTATCTTTTCCCAAATGGAATGTCTCTCTTTTTTATCCTTCATTGCTTCTATTACTTTGTTTTTTAGGGTAACATTTGTTCTGCTCTGAGTGAGTATAATAGCACTTTAGATCACTTTTATACTATATATAATAGTGATGATATAATATTCATTTCCTTTGTTAAATTATGAATTTATATCTTGATACATTAATTTTAAGTAGTTAATTGATTGGTATGCTAATGCTACATTTTATATAAGCAACAAAAACCACTACTAAGAAATAGTATATATGTCTGTGTGTAGCATAATAACTTATATTTTATTTGAAATAAAAATTATTCTAAAGAAAATTCTACAAGATTTTTAAATTTTTTTTTTGGGTCACATCCGGCAGTGCTCAGGGGTCACTCCTGACTCCATGCTCAGAAATTGCTCCTGGCAGGCACGGGGGACCATATGGGGCACCGGGATTCGAACCTATGACCTTTTGCATGAAAGGCAAATGCCTTACCTCCATGCTATATCCTGGGCCCCAATTTTTAACTTTTTTTAATGTTTGGATATCCTAACAGTATTCAGGACTCACCAATGGCTGGGAATTACTCCTGGCATAGCTCAGGTGACCATAGGCAGTCCCAGTGTTTGAACTTCAGTAGACTGTATGAAAGGCAAGCACTTCCCCCCTGTATTGTTTTTCTAGTCCTATAATAAAATTTTAGAAAAGCAATTGGCTAGTTTAAAAATATCAGTCATTGCAAATGACTGATAAGCCAATAAGAAAATTTCAAATTTTATTAAAGAACAATGAGGACAACTCAGTTTTATTTATTATGTAGTTCTAAAAAATGTTCTAGTTTAGGATGTAGGAAGGTTGTTTTAAAATGATTGGTGCATTAGAGATCGGGTTAAGTGAGGGTTGGTAAGAGAAAACTATTGATCTACAATGAGAATAGTTCAATTAGGCAGACTGCCTAGTTTCATTAGGTAGATTACTGTCCACCCACCTTCCAGTCTACCACAATCTATAAAGCTGTTTTTCTTTCCTTTAGTCCAGCAGTCAATAACACTGATTTTTTGCAGCACCGGGTGATTTTCACCTCTTCCCTCATTATCCCTACCTTCAGGGCTAAACAGAGCGTGTGTTCCCTGGGGTACTCCAAGGTCTGCAGAGCCTATAAGATAGAAATGACTAGAGGCAAGATGTTGGGCTCTGGCTGGCTGGGAGAGATGGTCAGTGACATAAAACCCCTGAGGATTATTCTGAGCAGAATATTTTTGTCATAACCTTGAGTTAAGGAATAGTATATCCTTCAGAGAAAAGAGTAAATGAAATAGCTATCTTCTTCACTATAGTTACATTCAGTAGACTTAGGGGTGCTAAAAAATATCTAAGTCTGTCTCCATGTATAACTCTTACTGAGCCTATTCAAATAGACAGATACTACATTTGGGGAGGAGTATACAAGTATGCAACAAGTCAAAAGAGCAGTGGTATTGAATAGAGCAATTTAGAGTTGTCCAGAGTACTGTTGATGAAAATTATTATGTTTTAGGAATGTTGTGGCCTTTATTTGTTTTAATCGTTTTAATACCCTGCCAAGAAAGTATTATTGTACCCATTTAATAGACTGCAACAATAAATGTAATCACTTTTTTACCCAGTAATAAAAACATGAACTTGACAGAAAAAGATTTTCACATAATGTGCGTACTGTTCTCTGAAAGCACTGACCTTTCTCGAGAGTTCAGGCAAGTACAGAATAAGTAGAAACATAACCTGTTGGGACCCAGAGTGATTGTACATTAGATAAGGCATTTGTCTTACATGCAGAGAACCGAGGCCCAGTCCTGGACATCTCACATGATCCCTAAACTCTACGAGAAAGGATATGGAGCCAAGAGTAAGCTCTGAGCACAATAGGTGTCCCTATTACAATGACAAATCCTGTTTGAGGTCTTCTAACTTTCAGTTCTCATTATAAATCTGTTGTCTTCATGAAAATCATCCCTGTTTCTATGTTCTAGGCTAGCCCTCCCTCTCTTATTCTATATACCATTCCTTATAGAAATTACCAAAATAAATTCAAATATGTCTATTTCTTTAATTATTACTATCTGTATTCTAACTGGACTACAAGTTACACAAGAGTGGCAATCATGCTAGTTTTGCCCATATTGTGTCTTAAACATAATATCTGTTCTATAATTTGCCATAAGTAAGTTAACATTAAGTGTATATTCTATAAGTGGATTATTAAATAGTCTTTGGACTGCTTCCCAAAGAGGATAAATGAGATAAATCTCCCCCAATTCACTAAGATACTTTTTTTCTAATAGCAAGGTCAAAATCTTGAGTCTGGAGAGGAAATGTCATCCACTTTTTGACATGATTTTGAGTAAAGAAAATTCCTATTTGCTTCTCTTAGGAGCTCAGATGTTATCATAATAATGAGTTCAGAGTGGTTCAAGAATGTAATTGTACAAGTGTTTTTTTCTGTTGAAGACTATAGTTAAATGTTTTCATTTATGATACTTTTAATATCTTCAACTATAAACTGTTGCTTTAAATCTTTAAAGTTTTATTGAACTCTTGTTAGCTCTAAAGCTCTTAATCTTTCTCTTATAGCAATATTCCTTAAAATTTACATTGATTTAAAAGTATGTATATAGTTTTCCTGAATATATGCACAGATATCCATTTTCTGGATTCTATTTTCATAAATTATCAGTTTCAAATTTAGGATGAGAACAGAAATATGGTCTTTGAACCACACATGTGAACTACACAGTAATAGCCCCCCACAAGAGTCAGCATCCTAAACCCGATTTGGCAAAGTTATTTAAGCTCATCTCTCAATATTTTATTATAACTGTAAAGTGAAAATATTGATAGTTTAGTCAATATCAGATAGAAACTTTAAGAACCACATATAATCATTTGATATGATGAGTACTTAAAGACCAAACTCTGATATTTTATGTTTAATTTTTCATTCCTCATAAGGGAAAAATGGTTGTAAGAGGTTATGGGCATGATAAATTACAGAAGTAGGCAAACATTTTTAATAAGCTGTCAGTATGTTTTCTCTAAAATATTATGTCTCCTGTCCCAGATGATATATATTTGTTTAATAATATATCCATCACCTCTTATTTACTGACCTGGAGTAGACATTGTTGTCATTCTTATCCATATATATGTTACCTTTGTTGTGGGTAATGAACAACACATTTCATATAACTAGGTATTTGTTTACTAACACAAAGAAAGCACTACCCTGTACCACTTGCTATGTCTCTTTGCATATTAAAATTAATTATTCAGGGATGAAAACTATATTATTCATGATAAGGTAAAATAAGGACAGAAATATGGTCCTGTTATTAAGAAAAAAATCACATATTACATTCCTAACATAAAAATTTAGGATGTTTTGTTTGTTTGTGTTTTGGGACAACATCCAGTGGTGGTCAGAGTTAACTCCTGGCTCTGTTCAGGCTTCACTCCTGGTCAGGCTAGGATCATATGTGGTGTTGGAGATCAAACAAGGGGATAAAATAAGACAAGAGCATTAGACTTGCATTCTCTTTCCAAACCTCTAAGGTTTATATTTTAAAAGAGGTTTGACTAATGGAAAATTTTAGATATCTTTTCTCTGTGAGGACAATTATTAATTATAAATTGGTAAAATGAAAACTATTAGCCTATACTAGAATTAAATATCAAATAAGTCTTAAATGTAATATAAATCTTTATTGGGATTATGCTTTATCATTGGTTTAATTTGCTCAGAATTTATTTAACTTGGTTTTGGAGGTGGTCTTAAGATCAATTTTAGAGATTTTGTCAACTACATACGTGTATGTAATCAGTGTATTAATACAGATTGTGGGAAATTCCAGAGGTCAAATGATGCAGGTTTCTCAACCAATTAATCATAAGGAAAATACGTTGATGAAGTTAAAAGCTCTAAAGACATGAACAAAAACCACTCAGCGGTAGTATCCAAGAATAATTACTTGGGTGAAAAGGCTATAATAAAAACATGTAATAAAGAGATTGTTATACACCTCAGGACATAATAATTTTAAGGGAATTGATAGGTTTTTGGACTTGATATTTACTTCTTTGGTGACATTTGGATGAATCTTATAGGCACTATGCCTATTCTTCAGAATTGAAACCAAAAAAGCTAGATGAGATGATTTTGTGGTGATTAATCATCTCCTGAACTGATTCTTATTAGAGGAATTTATTGTATATATTCATTAAATTATTTCATATATTACCCATATATCTGCATATTTTTACAATAAAAGCTTATATTCCTATGAGATCAAAACTTCATTTATAGAAAGCAAGGGGAAATCAGATTTTTAAAAACTTTAGGGGCTGGAGAGATAGCATGAAGGTAAGGCATTTGCCTTGCATGCAGAAGGATGGTGGTTCGAATCCCGGCATCACATATGGTCCCTCTGGCCTGTTGGGGGCGATTTCTGAGCATAGAGCCAGTAGTAAGTAGCCCCTGAGTGCTGCCGGGTGTGACCCAAAACACCAAAAAAAATTTTATTGAAGTATTATTGGTTTACAATATTATGGCATTTCAAAGTTTTAGCTTCACTCCCATTACTAAAGTTCAAGTCAGTACATTAGCAAAAAATCTTTGTTCACCTTCACCACTAACAGCATCCAGAGTTTTCATACTCTGAAAGATGTTGGTTTGTTCTAGTTCTTCATATTCCAAATATACATAATGTTACTTGGTAATTGCAGTTCACTTTCTACTTTGACTTAGCACAGTCACTTCAAGATCCACCTGTCTGATCCCAAGGGGACATCTTTAGAAATTACAGAGTATTTGACATCTTTGTTGTATAGTCATTCAAAAATGACATTTTTATTTGTCCTATGGCTTGATTATTGAGGATAATTTTGCTGGAACCCAGATACATAAATATCCTTTAGAATTAGTACTTTCAGGTCCATTAGATCCTGTTCTTCAACATATGTCTGCATACTTTCAGGTCCTGTAGATTCTTGTTCTTTAACATATGTTTGCATAACAGTACTTGGAAACCTGCTCAAACTACTCCCTATTTATTCAATCATTGCACTATATGGGCAAGCTTCACAGTGCATCTAGTAGGATCGTTTGCCCCCAAAATTATTTCTATTTGCTTGGTATGTGAGTATTTAAAAGGTTAAATAGGTCTGGAGTTAATATAGGAGCTAAGAAACTTTCTTTGCAAATGGGATGACACAGGTTTTATTTCTGGCAGAAATTTCATCCCAGAGCATTGCCAAGAATAATCTCTCAATACAGAGCCAGCAGTGAGTCCTAAGTAGCATTTAGTATAGCCTCAAGCCTCCTACCCTGTCAAAGATACATGTACAAAAGTATATATCAAAATCATTTATACAAGTTATGTATAATGTATATATGTATAATGATATTCTTATTAAAATGAATTTATCAATGTGTTAGTCCCTTATCTGCACAGTTTTTATATCCAAGCTTGCTATATTAGGAAACCAGTAAGGGTGGAAGACCCAGGCCATGTGTTTCTCTTCTGTTTAACAGTCTCTTTTAAATACTACACTGGCCATTTAAAACTGACTCTTCCTATTTTACAGGTATGGAAAGAAACTGAATTAAATAGTTTTGGGAATTATACTGAATAAATAGTACTTAAACACCTTAGTTATGAGTAACAGAAAAGGTGTTCTTAACAAAGAAAAGCAAATATTTCTACGTAATATCAGAAAAGAAGGGGGACATTTGGAAAACTGTATAAATTTGAGGGAAAAACATCAATGAGAAAGGGCCTAGAGAAAGAGTACCACAAGTAGGAAATTTGCTGGAACTACCAGTGGTGTGGTCACCAAACAAACAAACATAAAATGTTAATTAGAACCATATTAAGTAGTCAATATAAGTAGTCAATATGAATCAAATTGAGTAGTCATTACTTTGTAAATTGTACTATTGATGGAGTGGAATTTTTTAGTTTTTATTTTTTTATTTTGATTTTGAGACACATGCAGAATTACATAAAATATAATTCCAGTCTCTTCACTAAGGAATCAATTGTGGCTTAGAGGCTATATTGGGAGCAAAGGATTGAACCTGGGTCCACTGAATGTAAGGCAAACACCAACCTCTAGTGTTTTTTTTTTACTGAAATTGGTGTAAAGTTTTTTAAACATTACTTTGTTCTTGTAGCATTTGACACCAAACAAAACATATAATTTCAATTTAAATAAGTTTAGAAAAAGAGATATTTACCTTTATTATCTTTTGAATCACTGTTTATACTTTGGTATACAAAGATATGCACATACATAGACAACAAATGTATCAAAAACTGCCCACTACTCTCTTTAATGTCTAGTATGCCCCATCTGCACCCCACCCATCTACCTACACTATAACCTCTGTTGGTTTTTATTGACGCTGGTTATTCCTTGTCTTAGTTCATTTATATACCACATGCAAGGGAACATTTGATTTATTTTGCTTAACAGGAATCATCTTGACTTATTTTGCTTAAGAGGAATCATCCAAGTTGTAGTAAAAAAGTCAGAAATACATGTTTTCTTACCAAAAAATAGTATTCAGAAATATGCAACTATTTGGAAAATGAAGCCATAAAATTTATTTTTACATAGATTGTCATGGATAATATCATGCTAAGTGAAATGAGTCAAAAGGAGAGGGACAGAGAGAATAATTGCACTCATCTGCAGGATACAAAAGAAAATGTAGTATGAGAAAAATAACCAAAGACAACAGAAATGATAGGTAGGAGTACAGTTAGGACTGAGAGGGGACCATTATAAAAATAATAGATGGAAATGATAACTCTAAACCAGAACTAAAAACTAAAAGTAAATTGATTTGCATTATATCCCTCTAGTAATGCTGCAAACAATATGTCTAAAAGGAAAAAGAGAAACGGTATCTGTCATGAAAGCAGGCTGACTATTGGATGAGGGGAGGGTAAGTAGAGAAATGAGCACTGGTAAAGGGTTGGTTATTATAAC
This sequence comes from Crocidura indochinensis, assembly GCA_004027635.1. Taxonomy (NCBI): domain Eukaryota; kingdom Metazoa; phylum Chordata; class Mammalia; order Eulipotyphla; family Soricidae; genus Crocidura; species Crocidura indochinensis. The sequence continues at coordinate 11,645 of PVKC010006098.1, read as the reverse complement.
ACTGTATAACTGAAACATGAAACTCATCTATCAACAATATTTTAAACTCTATCATTATTTAATTAGAAATTAAAAGAAGAGTAATATCCCATTGTGCATATGTTATGACAATTTCTTGTATCACTCATCTTTTGTTTACATTTGAGTAGTTTCTAGATCTTTGTTATTGTTTTAGAACTGTGAACATAGAAATATATCCTTATGAATTGATATTTTGGGATAGTTTTAAGAATGTTATTCCAATGAGTGGAATTTCTGGGTAATTTGGGAATTTTGCAATAATTAATATTATGAGAAATTTCCATACTATTTTTCAGAGTTGTTAAGCTATAGATGAAGGTTCCCTTCTCACAGTATCTCACTAAAGCTATGTTGTTTCATTTTTTTCTACACATCACTCTCCCTGGTGTTAGGTGAGATCTCATAATTAGTGATAATAAACTCTTTTTCTTATCCATGTTGTTAATATGTATGTTTACTATGATAAAATTACTACTAAATTTTTCTTCTCATTTAAAAATGTTGCTTTGAAACACTGAGGTACAATGTTAGTAAGGTGTTCATGGCTGAGCTTCAGTAGTACAATGTTCAACCATCCATGCCATCACCCTTGTCTACTTAGTGCCACAAATGTTCCATTTTCCACCCCTTTTGGGCACTTTGGTTTTAAATATTGTTATTGAAAGGGTATTATTCATGAAACTTTACCTCCTTTTTGCATCCAGTAAGAACTGTGTCCATAGTGATCATTTCCCACTATCATTTTCATAGTGGGTCCTCTTTGCCATAAACATCCTCTGTTTGTACTAAAAATCATCTTCTATACTTTGCTTTTATTCTCTTTTGTTATTATTCTCCTATAATGTATCTTTACATCCCACAAATGAGTGTCATCACCCCTCTCATTTCGATTAATTTTACTTAGCATAAAATTCTTCATGCCATCCATGTATCAGCACATTTCATGATTAGTTTTTTTCTAATGATGTGCAATAAGTACTCCATTGTGTGAATATATCAGAGCTTCTTTATACATTCATTTGCTTTAGGGATATTTCGATTTTTATACCCAGATTTTAACTATTGTGAATAGTGTTGCAGTGAATATGGAGTGGGGATACCTTTATTGAACATGTTTTAGGAGTCCCTAAAACAGGAATCTCTGGGTCATATAGAAGTTCAATTTCTAGGTTTTTGAGGAATGTCCATATTCTTTTCAAAATAGTCTGAACCTACCTGTCGACATTCTTACCAGCAGTGAATGAGAATCCTTTCTACATTCAGTCCAAAATTGAATAATTTTTGTTCTTTGTAACGAGTGCCAGTCTCTTTGGTTTGCAGTGATATTTTATTCTTTTGATATTAATTTCCCTGATGATTAGTTATATAGCATATCTCTTCAGGGGCCATTTGGTTATTTGGTTTTCTTCTTTGAAGAAGTTTTTATTCATGTCTTCTTACCTATTTTGATGGCGTTGAAATTTTTTCTTAAAAAAAAAAAACTTATACCAGTGCTTTGTATATTTGGATATAGACACTATATTGAGTCAGTGTCATCAGTCTGTGTCATCAGGACAGTATTTGTATTCTGATTTTTTTTCCTTTGAGGTACAGAAGCTTCTTATTTTAATGTAGTCCCATTTGTTTATGTTTGCTTCCCCTTGCTGGTCAATGGTGTTTCCTCTTTAAATATACTTCAAACTTAAATTCATGGAGACATCTGCCAATATTTTTCTCTATAAATATTCTAGACTCAGTTCTCATATTGAGGTCTTTAATTAATTTGATTAGATTTCTGTGCATGGTGTCAGGTCTGAAGCTTATTTTCTTGTAACTGCCAACTAGTTTTCTGAGCACCCCTTATAGAGGATTTCCTTACTGCATTTCCTTTTTCTTTATTGAAGAGTAACTGATCATATACTCTAGGGTCTGTCTGAATTTTCAATTCTATTCCACTAATCAGTAGTATTATTTTATAGTGGTTCCATGATATTTTATTTATTTATTTATTTTTGGTTTTTGGACCACATCCAGCAGCTCTCAAGGTTTATTCCTGCTATAAACTCAGAAATTGCTCCTGGCAGGCTCTGGGATATAGGATAATCCTGGCATATGAGGTGCCGGGATTTGAACCATCATCAGTCCCGGATCGGCTGCATGCAAGGCAAACGTCCCATGGCTGTGTTATCTCTCTGGCTCCCATGCTATTTTAATTACTACTACTTTATAGTACAATGTGAAGTTGTTATGATACAAAGACAAATGGAATTATCAAAACTTAGATCAACAGGGTAAATTTGAAGTAAAATATCTTTCCATGGTAAAGGCAGTATCTAAGAAATTACTGGGTTGTAGTTAGTACTAGTTGAGCCTACTTTGTAACTGTTTAATTTCACTGAGCTTTGTAGATTTCTATGTAACTTTCCCATCAGATTTTCTGTGGTACCACTAAACTGGCACCCCAAATTTTTGAGGTGTTACACTGTCACTAGTAGCTACACAACTTAGGATCTATAGATCTGAATCAAATTTGGTGACTTGACTGTTTGACAATGTTTAATTGTAGATCTGAGCCTTTCTGTTGGTGGGTGTTAGGTGTGGGTAGTGGGCTGCTGTGGCTTCAGGCAGAAAGGATGACAACTCCTATTCACTCAGAATGCTCTGAAAGTATCAGCTCACATAAGACAGGGTAGCCATCACATTTTGTTGAAGTTTAGTTGAGAAGTGAGCTATTTTTCCCTAGATTTTCACTTTTATCAAGATAATATGAAAAATGACAATTTTGGAGAACTATTTTTATAATCAATTACTTTTACATTGTTTTTTAATATTTGTCAATTTGATTCAAATTATTCCTATTTTGACAATTTCTTATGCTTCTCAATTATGAGAAACATTGCATTGGCTTAAAGTAATTTGAATTTCTTTGATACTTGCCATTGATAACAAATTATAAGAAAACAGTTCTCTTTTTTACTTATTAAGATGTTAATCATTTTATAAGATCTATATATGAGTAATACCATTTTATCAATATTTGAGGAGGTATAACTTATATTTAATATCTATTGTTACTGTATTTTGATGAGATTTATAAAGATTTTTACTGTGGAAAAGGTCATATTTTTTAACATCTTCCAAGTCTGTTTACTCCAAAATAATTTGAGAAAGATAAAATCTTATTTTTGTTGTAAAGTTCTGTAACATTTTCAAAGCACTGCACATCATACATATGTACATTATTTGGCTTAACTATGATCAAGTACAATGCAAATTATCATAGGTATTAGGATGTATAAGAGGCCCCTCCTGAAATACTCACTATGGTGGGAATTATCCATACATATGCACGATTAGTAGGAGAATGATATAAGAAAGCTGGAAATAGAAGGGTTTAGATTAATGTATCTGAGGAAATAGGGGAATTCTTCAACTATATCACTTTGTTTGTTTTTGAGTCACACCCAATGATTTTTATGGGTTATTCCTAGCTCTGCATGCAGAATCAACTCCAGCTGGTGCTTGAGGAACTACATGGGATGCTGGGGATCATATCCATATCAGCCTTGTGCAAAGCAAATACCCTACCCACTGTACTATCATGTTGGCACTTGAACTCAGTATTGAAGCAATGATTATGATTAGAGAACTTCTATTTATTAAATCATAATCCTGAGAGCTATGAAAGTCATTAATTTGGGGTAAAGCAAATATATTACATGTACAAGGAAGGACTTTCTGGTAGTAAGTTTAGGAAGTGGGACAGCATGGGGTTTTTAGATAGGACATTGGAAAAGACTATGGAACTTTTGTAATTGTTAAGAATTGGTAAGAAAAATGGGGCTGGAATGAGAACATAACAGGTAAAGTGCTTGTTCTGCAAGTTTTTGATCCAAATTTAGCAACCGGTGCTCATTGCAGTTCGATCCTTTAACACCACCAGGATTGATCCCTTAACTTAGTCAGTCAGGTGTTAAATCCTGAGCACCACTAGGTGTTTTCCAATGAAACAAAACAAAAAACAAGAATAGTAATGACAAATGAATAACTTATGAAAATATATTGAGAAAAAGAATGGAGAAATACTTAAAAGGTATTTAGATCAGAGACATTAGGATTTAGTAACTATATGGGAGTAAGAAAGGGAGAAACTAAGACTGTTACTTTTTGACATGATAACTGATAGATATTCAAGTCAAAAATAATAGTGCCATTAATGATATATTTCTATTAGAAATTTTGTTTGCACATGTTGAGTAGCAGTTACCAATAATAACTAGGAAATTCTTGATGGGCAGCTGCATATACCCCTCTACCTCTCAGATGTGAACAATAATCTGAAAATAAAGGCTTGGATACTGTCATTAACTAGTGTTTTATGATGTTATCAATTGTCAAAAAAGAAAAAGCTATAAATAGAACCCAGGGGTTCATAGCATTGTGAGGGTATATATGACAAGAATAAAACTAGATCCTATGTATCAAGAAACATTCTGAGTGGCAGTTTATTTTTCAGCTATCTAAAATCATTATTATTATTATTGCCTTTATTAAGACTTTCATCTTCTAAAAGAAAATAGAAATCAACATTACCACACATTGCATTAAAGTAGAATAGCTAGTTCAATGAGAGAAGTGATATATGCCAGCAATTTTCTATTATAAATCTTCAAATTCTAAGATTAAAAAAAAGGCTTTGTGAAAATTAAATAGAAATCAGAGCTCCTAGTTTTCTAATTTCAACTGTAGCCATGGATTTGCCATCTGGAATTTGTAGCAACTGTAAGCAATTGTGCTACAATTGAGTCATCCCCCCTATGGAGTGCTGTAGAGACAAGGCCTTGGTCCAGATTTCCATTCAAGAATTTTACAAAACTGTATTCTAAGAAAATCTAAGATGCTTCCATGAGTCAAGCTATCTCATAATTCGTGAATTACTTTAATTCATAAATAATTCTATTATATTTAATTATATTAAGACTATAGAAAGTAACTCACTTTTTGATTGTCAATTACATAATTTACTCCTGGTATACTTTTATAGCTCAAATATCTTAGTTTAATATTGTATATTTTACCTTCCTTTTTATTTCAGCTACCTGGATTTAATTTCTCAGTAGAAGGGTTTCACAAATACAACATTGCAATGTTGTTGTATTTACCACCATCAATATGTTCATTTTCTTGCGTCATTGTTTCAGGTCTCTCCTTTATTCCTTTCCTTATATCATCCCCACCTCACTTCCGGAGGTGCCTTAGTGATCTTCAGTCTGTAAACTCCTATCAGTGCCCTAGTAAACTCCTTTTTTTTCTTTCCAATTATTTCTTGGGGTTTTTATTTTGAGCTATTTGCTCTTCCAATACTGTATATTTTTAAAATATTACAGACATGGGGGCCAAAGAGGTGACATGGAGGTGGAGTGTTTGTCTTGCATGCAGAAGGATGGTGGTTCGAATCCCGGCATCTCATATGGTCCCTGGAGCCTGCCAGGAGCGATTTCTGAGTGTAGAGCCAGGAGTAACCCTTGAGTGCTGCCGGGTAGTGTGACCCAAAAACCAAAAACCAAAAAAATAAAAAATAAAAATACAAACATGATAGAGATCTACCTGTATCTCTTTCCTACACTCAACATGAAACCTTCCAGTTCTATACACATAATGACACATTGCATGATTTTGTCTTATTTTATAGTCAAGTAGTATTAAATTGTGTACCTGGGCATAGATTCTTTATTCAGTCACCTGTTCTTGGGCACTTGTATTGTTTTCAGAGTTTGACTCTTGTTAATAATGCTGCAATGAGCATAGGAGAGAAGATGTCTTTTCTGAACTTTTAGGCTTTTGCAGTCAGCCTACATTTCTATCAATTTGAAATTAAGGGAATATTTGTTTAATAAACTAGTCTGATGTATTCAACATGACTATAGATTTGAAACAGATGATGAGGAATTTATATTCCACCTTAGACTTTTATTGATGATGTGGATCTTTATATCTGCATGATCTTCAGTTAACTTAATCTGTAAAAATAGGGATAATGACAGTTGTAATATTTATAACTTATTGGTCTGCTATATATAAATTCAAATATATTATCTTAAATATTTTCAGCTATACAAATATTTTATGAATATCAGGGCTACCCAAATCCAAAATTTTAATTACTAACTCTAGCATGACTGAAAGAAAGGTTTCTCTTTTAAAATTGTATTTTGTTTAAAGGAGTAACCGTTTCAAAGAAATTGACTTTTACTTACTGAAGGTTGAATCTTGAAAGACATCTAATTTGATAATTCATTGCTTTTGAGTCACACCTAACAGTGCCTAGGACTTATACCTGACTCTGTGTTCAGAGATCACTCCTGATAATGTTCAGGAGACCAAAAGGATGCCAGGGATCAAACATGGGTCAAGCTTGGTCAAGGCTAGCATCCACAATTGTTCTGGCCCCAGAAATTGTGGGGTTTTCATTTTTTGTTTTGTTTTGTTTTGTTTTGGGGGCTACAGTTGAGTATTACTCTTGGCTCTGTTGTCAGAAATTTCTTCTAGCAAGCTGGGTGCCCATTCAGGGTGCCAAAAACTAAAACCTAATCAGCTACATGCAAAGCAAGCAACCTACCTCCTGTACTATAATTCCAGTTCCAAATTTATTAAATTTTAAACATAAATAACTATGGGGAAAATTCAGGTTTTGACTAGTGACTGTGTGCAATCAAAGCTCAAAGCCATTGTCATCCCCTTGGCAAAGGATATAGCTAATTTAGCTGGCATATCTCACATCCTATTGATGTGATAAACTACAGATATATGGCTCATCAATATTCTTATACTACTCTTGCTGTTTTTCACGTTCTTCCATGATCATCCTGAATCCTTGTAATCATTAGATGCAATTTAGTTACCCCTCCTTGCTTATGTCATATAAAAGTATTTTATTTTATTATCACATAAAATTTAGTCCTCAAAATTACATGCCATGTTGCACACAGTTGAAATGATTTGATCCTGACTCTGCCAGAAATGATTTCTGAGTGCAGAGCCATGAGTAAAGTCTGAGTGGCACCAGATGTGGCCCCCAAATAAAACAAAACAAAATGACTTGCTATAGCTACTGAGGAAGGTAGTACTTTTCAACTAAGCTGAACATCTGAGGCATATCTTTACTTTAGATGCTTTTAAATGTTTATTGGCTTTCTTTTATTGCACTTTGAAAATATTTCAGCTTATGTATTTGTTGATTACTTGTTTCTCAAAAAAGATTTATTAAATATTTAAGAGGATGGAAAAGAAAAGAAAAAAGGAACCTTAGGTAATTAACAGAATTTTTTTTTTTGGTTTTTGGGTCACACCTGGCAGTGTTCAGGGGTTACTCCTGGCTCCATGCTCAGAAATTGCTCCTGGCAGGCACGGGGGACCATATGGGGGCACAAGGATTCAAACCGATGACCTTTTGCATGAAAGGCGAATGCCTTACCTTCATGCTATCTCCCGGGCCCCAATTAACAGAATTTTTATAATAAATTCAATAACTAAATAATATGTAAAGTTATCAATGGTTGATGATTTGATCTCAAGGATTTAAATTTAATTTAAATCTTAAATCTTATTTAAACTGTAACCAGATTTAACAAGAAGCCAAATAATTAAGTGGGGAATATTTCCAGAAGTTGATTTTCATTTCAGTTGCACAAGATTCTTTTTAACTGTGTGAAATTGACTCAAAGAGCTAAATTCATTCATGAATGCAGCTATGCAAGATTATATCAACTTAATTTAATAATGTAAATATGTAGTTCATATCTAGAATTGGTTTCTTTATATTTTAACTACTAAACTATATTACAGTAATAAAGTGCCAAATAAGTACTTTGAAATTATTAAAATATACAGAATATCTTTCTATTATATGACAATGCTTTTCTCTAGTTACTAGACTGTCCCTTCACAAGAGTAGGTCTTGAAAATAGGGATACTTCCTTACATTTTGTTTCAGTGCTACATAGTTTAGCAGTAATAAAGCACTGATTATTTGTAGAGTTAATGAGTATCTCTTTCACCTAACTTCTCTATAAAAATTAGGATGGTTTTAGGGCCAGAGCAATGATGCAGCAGTAGGGCATTTGCCTTGCAAGCAGCTGACTGAGGACAGACTTGGTTTGTGATTCCCGGATCCAGGAGCAATTTCTGAGTGCATAGCCAGAGTCACCAGATGTGGCCCCCAAAAGTCCCCCGTCCGTTAGGGTGGTTTTAACTTTATTTGGGGGGATAGACACCCACCATTTTCCAGGGGTTATTCATGCCTTTGCCTTTAGGAATCACTCCTGGCAATGCTCATAGACCCTATAGGATGCCATGGATCCAATGGGATTGGCTACATGCAAAGCAAATGCCTTAATGTCTATATACTAATCTCTCTTGACCCAGAGTGGTTTTAACTTTTAAGGCAGGTTTTTTGTGAAATTCTAGATTTTTAAATTTATATCAAAATTCTTATTAAGGTAAATAATTCACAAAAATATTTTGAAGTGTCTGTGGCTTGAGAGAGAAGAAAATTCAAGTCATGATTAAACATTGCTTCTATTGTACGAATTGCTGTTTTAATCTATTATTGCTACAAAACAGATAGAACATTATTAACAGTTATTGTAGAAAGTCAGATATCAGAGGAAATATTTTTTAATATTTTAAGGCAGAGTTTTCAACTGAGAAACCATTCCCTAGAAGTGAAGTCATACTAGTTGATGCTACATTAACTCTTTCAGGCCACTGGGGTACTGTTAAATGCACTGAAGCTGCAGTTTGCCAAGTGGTGCCCTGACGATTTCAGTTATTAAAGCTTCCAGAAGGGCCTATGTCTTTCTAGAGAGCAGTTTAAGCATTGGAAAAATCTGGCCCAGAGAATATTTTCCCATGGTGACACTTAAAGGAAATAGCGAGTACAGATTTTACCTTGCTGCATATATAGCCTGTTCTTAATGTACAATGAAGATGTTCCCCGTTTCTCTCCTGGTCATCACCATTTCTTGGAGGATTAAATAGCCTAGCTTACAGCTTTATTTAAAAAAAATTTTTTACATAATACTATGCCTTAAAAGATCCATCAAAAATTGGACAATATGGAAATGTTTTAAGGCAAGAAAGAAGATGCTTGGAATGGCAGAAAGAAAAATTTTGAAACTGACTTATATATCTTTAGATATCACCAGTACTTGTGACACAGAGGTCTTTGGCCCCACTAATTGCTAAGCATAAGTAATTATTAAGACTAAACAATTTTGTTGTTGTTGTTGTTTTGATTTTGTTTTGTTTGGATGCCATGTGGCACTTACGGATTATCCCTGGCTGTCAGAAATCACTCCTGGCAGATTGGGGGAAACCACATGGTATGCTATAGATTGGACCCCTGGTCAGTGTGCTATCTCTCCACCCTAGGATTAAACAGTTTGAGTCTTTTGTTGTCTGGGCTAGCTAGGAGGAAATAGAATTGAAATAATTGTGGGCATGACTCAGATTTAGCATGTGCTACACAATTAGATTGTGACTAGCTCAAATACAGGCCATTTTGCTGTGCTTTTCATGAACCTTCCTCAGATCTAATTTTATAAAAGCATAGGTGCTATATGACAATATTTGAAGAACCATTTTCATTCATGTTTATATTTTCCTTAGCTTTTGGTGTGTTTTTTCGCTAAGTGTAATGTCACTTATTTATTCATCTAATTATCTTTTCAAATATATTATCCACAAATCTGTTATATTAATAGTAATTTAAGCCAATTATAATGCATTATTTCAGTCCCTTGTCATTTACTCACTCATTCACAAATCATCTAAGAAATTCTCACCTCACAATTTTGAAACAAGAACTAAAGAAATAATAATAAAATTTAGTTATAAATCTCAAGGATACATATGACTTAATAGAGAAAACATATTTGCATAATTATATGCAATATAATACATAATTTATAAATATATTTAAAATGAGTTAGAAATGCAGAAGATAAATAACTAAATTCAATCTGAGTGTCTGTTAATTAAAGATATTTCTGATGATCCCAGGAAGACAAATACAAAGGTATTTCTGTTAATCCAAGAAGATAAATAGAAGACTTTTGTACAATACAGAGTAAACAAACCTAGGAAAAAGGAGAGTTATATAAAATTAAACAGAGGAAGTTGAAAGAAAACTTGCTCTATTTAGAAATAAAAGTTAAGGGAGTTTCCAGTAAAATATAATTGTTAAATTTCTACATTTCTCTATGCAATAAAGTGAAATAATAATTAAGAGATATTTTTGGGGTCTGAGAAACAGTATTGGATCTAAAGAGTTTGCCTTACATGCAGTCAACCCCCAGATTTTATTCCCTGTATATTTTACCCCAAAGTTCTATCATGAGTGATACCTGGCACAGAGCCAGGAATAAACCTTAATACTGATGGATGTGGCCCTAAAACAAAGTTTAAGAGTTTTAGGATGTTAGCAGACATTTTTTCAGTAGAATATTTGGGACAGAAGTTAGCTTTTTCTAAACTAAGATATGTAATTATATAGAAATCTGATACAGAATGTATGAATGTGCTTTTAAAAAACAGAGATTGGAAAGATTTTACAAGAGGAAAAGGAACAAGGTTTCTAAAAAGCTTTGGAAATTAAACAGATAATTTTTGAAAAGTAAATAAGCAAGACTTCTTTTTAAAGTTTTTGTGTAAACCATTGTGACTTAAAAAGTTATTCATAGTTCGGTGTTAGACATACAATGCTTCAGGACCCAGTCACCACCAGTGTCAAGCATCGTCCACCAATGTTCCCAGAATTCCTCTCATGCCACTACAACTACCCCCCAGCCTTTAATCATTACAAACACTTTTGTAAGTTTGGTTGTTAAAATTTGAGTTTTACGATTTCATTGTTGTTGACTCTTGCTTGACTATCTTTACTTAACACCATCAGTGCACTTGAGAGCCCTTAGTCCCTGTAACCCATCATTTCATGTTTTTCTACTTCTCCATTTGATTTCTTACCTTCTTACTATATTACGGGGCTTAAAGTGTTCTAGACAACCCCCAAATAAATCATTGCATTTCTTCATGCAGTTATTCTAAATAACACATTTAAGTGATACCATCTTGTGTTTCTTCTTCTGGCTTACTTCATTTAACATAATATCTTCCCAAGGCCAGAGCAATAGCATAGCAGTAGGAGTTTGCCTTGCAGAGGCCAACGCCGGACTGACTCCAGTTTGATTCCCAGCATTCCAGATGGTCCTCCGAGCCTACCAGAAGCGACTTCTGAACGCAGAGCCAGGAGTAACCTCAAAAGCCAAAAAAATCAAAAACAAACAAACCCAAAACCCATAATATCTTCCAGATTCATTCATTTTGCAAAGAACTGCATGTCTAGGTTGATTCTAACTCGTAGTCATTGTACTGTATGTTACAATAAATAGTGGTGTGTATACATCCTTTCGATAAATGTTTTTCTACCTTTGGAATAGACACCCAAAAGTGGGATTGAGCTTGGAAAACAGTATGGAGGGTTTTCAGTAAGCTCTGAATCAAAGACTTTTGTTTAATACATTAGTAGAACACTCCAACTGATTAGATACTTAACTATCTTCTCTCTCTATATGCTATCTCTGACC
>PVKC010006097.1:0-31785 GCA_004027635.1 Crocidura indochinensis | reverse complement strand
AAGGAAGGAAGGAAGGAAGGAAGGAAGGAAGGAAGGAAGGAAGGAAGGAAGAAGGAGGGAGGGAAAAAGGATTCAAAGAAGTTTGAATGCTGAAGAAATTACCCACTTTATAAGAAAACATGCATTATTTTTCCCTACTATCTTTTGCATTTTTCATTCTAAATTTTTATTTTAGCAAGACATTAATCATCAGATTTTCATAGCAACCCTTTGTGACTAACACATGAAGGAAGTATGTTCATGATCTCAACAGTATGGTGGAAAATAGACCTCAGGTTCTGGTAGTATTACCTTTTTATTAAAAATCCTAAAGTCTGGGCCAGAGCAATGGCACAGTGTGTAGGGCAAATGCCTTGTGCTATGCCAACCCAGGTTTAATCCTCAGCATCCCATATGGTCCTTCAAACCTGTCAGGAGCATTTTCTGAGTGCATAATCAGGAGTGACCCATGAGTGCTACCAGGTATGGGACAAAATGAAGCAAAACAAAAAAAACAAAAACCTAAAGTCTTTTTATAGAACTTATCCTATAAAAGCAATCCTAATAATACTAGGAATGACAGCAAGTGAATGGGAGATATTTAAGATCCAGAAGAGTCTTGGGAGAATAATGAGTTGGGAGAATAATGATAGAGCAGGAGGGAAAAAAATTTCTTTGCAGATTTCTTTTCGCTTGTTCTCCCTGGCTTCCTTCAACCATGTGAGAACTTTAACACCACCTCCTGCTAGCTTAACCTTCTGCTCCTTGGACCATAGCTGCCACAGGCTCCTTTTGTACTGTATAATGTTTGTTTCGTTCAGAACCATAAGTTCAGTGTAAGAAGAAAAATAGAAGTCATAGCCTTGCTTATTTTAAAAGCTTCAAGTGATTGTGCTAAGGAAGAGTAGGGTTGCAGATAGAACCTGATGATTGATTTAAGTTTTATTTTTATTGTTACTAATTAAATAGGTTTAAGCCTAACTATAAAAATCCCCAAAGCGTTGGGTCACTTTACTGATATGTAATGTAATGCTTTGTCCCCAAGAAAGCATCATTATAGCTCATCCTTCCTTGTGCTTTTTTAATTAGGTTAATGGCACCAGTTTGTTTCAAAGGACAATTTAATTAAAATGTCACTGGTGTTGCCTGGATAAATACTGCACTGATGCTGACATGTTATTATGCAAATTAGCTACTACTGCTTAACTGGTAGGGGATAGTTATTTGATCAACACGATGATGAGTTTTGCTGAACCAGTTATAAATTTTCACCTGGCCAGCTTTACCTTCAATTTAAAAAAGAAATATATATATATATATACATACATATTTTATATATATATATATTCACACTTATGAAGTGTCTTATCTCTAAACTCTAGGATTGCTCTAGGATTATAAGGAAACAAAGGATGATCAAGAGTTGGTCACAATACCTTTGTGAAATATATAGCTCAACCTAGGCATTTATTATGTGAAGTGGCAGACTAGTTTTTTTCTGTTCAAAGACTAATGTCTAAATATGGATTTAGTCTGCAACAAAAGGTCTAATTACTACTGGCTCGTAAGTACATGTTCCTCCATTTTTTTCAAGAATAATGCATGCTCAGGAATGCTATGACCGGTGAATATTTACAAAAGCAACAACAATAATAAAAATTATTATGGATAATTGCTTTAAACTGAGACTAAATTCTCTTTATACAGTTCAGATTAAAAAGATACTTCAGATGTCATTCTTGTCTCATGTTTTAAATACTCAACCACCTAATTTCTGGTGACCATCTACGTTTTTCCTCAAGGTTATTAAAAACAAGGGGTCAAATTTTGAAATTCCTGAATTAATGAGAATTTAAAATTATGTTTTTAATTTAAATTTTAGGATTCATAGCCATTTTGTAACAGGACATTATTCAGAATGTTTTTTGTTTTTTTGTGTGTGGGGGGGGGTTGGGGTTTGGGTCACACCTGGCGGTGCTCAGGGGTTACTCCTGGCTGTCTGCTCAGAAATAGCTCCTGGCAGGCACGGGGGACCATATGGGACACCGGGATTCGAACCAACCACCTTTGGTCCTGGATCGGCTGCTTGCAAGGCAAACGCTGCTGTGCTATCTCTCCGGGCCCTCAGAATGTTTTAACTTAGGAAAAGAACTGTTTGAAATAAAAGATTTAATTTTTGTTTGTTTTTCAGACCACCTTTGGTGGTATGTGGGGATCACTTCTCATGGTTCTCAGGGAAACTTGTAGTGCTGGAGATCATTAAGCTATCTTACTCCCTTAATCTTTTCTTTGTTAAGTTGTTTTTGGCTAGAGTCAAAAATTTTACATTTTTTTTAGTGTTTTGTTACGAGTAGTTGCATGGTTATTCAGTAATTCTCACTGTAAAACTCTAGCGAAACCTAGGTTGAAATGATCTATTTTGATCTCATCTTTCCTTTCCTTTTCTTTTCTTTTCTTCTCTTTTCTTTTCTTTTCTTTTCTAAGCCCTGCCCAATCTCAGTATGAATGTTTATTGTCTCATTAACTTAGGGAAGACTTGATAGAGGAATAACTTAGGAAGGGTGAACAAAATGGCCAAGTGTTATGTCTTACTGAGCTTATTCACCCTAAGGTAGAGAGAAAAGGGAAGTATAAAGAAAATAACTTGTGGAGGAGTTTGATAATGATAAGTCTTAGGTTATATCCTTGTTGAAAGAAAGGAAAAATGCAAGACTCCTTAGTGTTACTAAGTCTTAAATGCCTACTGACATTCTCAGTGGTGACTAGACCTTAGACTGGAGAGCTTGCATGGAGAGCAGCATGAGAGGTTTACTTAACTTAGTAATTACTCAACTGCTATTAGTGCAGCAATGGAATAAGTAAGGGCAGGTTTTGGGATTCACACTTTTAGTCCAGTTTAGATCTCAAATCTAGGTTTTGTTTAGTTTAATTTGTTTTTGTTTTAGGGCCACACATGGTTGTGCATAGATTTTACTCTTGGCTTTGTGCTCAGGGATCACTCCTTGAGGTACTTGTGGGGGACCATACATGGTGCTAGGGATCAAATCCAGATCTGCCACATGCATGTCAAGCATTTTTACCTGCTGTACTATAACCCCTCAAGTCCAGATGTTTTGGAAAACATCTTTTTTTTAAAAAATATTTATAATTGATTTATAGATTGTGGGTCACATAGTTTGACATGTTGATCATAATACATGTTTCCAGGTAAGTGGGAGCAAAATTATTCAAAAAGAAAAAGAAAAGAAACAAAAAAAGAAGAAATAAGAAAAGTAAAAGTACAGTAACAGGGCCGGAGTTATAGCACAGCAGTAGGGGATTTGCCTTGCACACAGCCAACCTAGTACCTACCCAGGTTCTATCCCTGGCATCCCATAAGGTCCACCAGGCCTGCCAGGAGAGATTTTTGAATGCAGAGCAGAGCCCCTACTCTTAGTAACCCTTGAGTGTAGCTGCCCCTCCCCCCCAAAGTACAGCAACAAGAAAATTTGTGGAAACTACTGTATCTCATATGAGGTCATTAAGTCATTGTTAGAAAGTTTATTAAGCTCTTGTTGCTTATTGATCATTCTGTTACTCCTTTTGTTTTTAAACATTAGTTGGCTTTAAATACACTTTGGCATCTAGATGGTTTTGTTCGTAAGGGGATGACAGTATTAAACAAAACTGGAGTTGTCCAGGCACTATTTCTGGTACTTTTGTGGGTTTTTTTGTGGGATACTTTTGTGGGTTTTATGGGGCTTAGTTTTGGCTGCCATGACTTCCACAAGGATACGAGAGAAGGTGGTGGTGGTGGCGGGGAGATTTTCTACTCTCATTCCAATAAAACACACTGGTGTTGTCATCCCAAATAACACAATACTTGGGGTTTTGGTCAGCTTCATGTGTCTACAGAGAGACATAGAGGAGTAGTGAAGCAGGACCATTGGCAAAGCAGCAATTATGAGTGATGGGTGCAACAGACCTGGCTTTGGCACAGCAACAACTTGGCCTGTCCTCACTTCCCCAGCCGCAGGACTGGTGTGCTATAATTTTTCATGGCTTTTTTTACATGTCTTTCAAAAACAGAATGGGTCTGTAGAGCTGGCCAAATGTAGACATGTCGACTATGTTTTTCTGAAAACATTTTTTATCGAAATGCATTAACCAACGGTTAATTGGACATTGCACTACTTGATGGTTTGGACACTCTCTTGAGTGAGTTCTGTTATGCCAGAATTGGCCATCCAAGAATAGCTCATCATTGTCCAAATTAGCATTTTATTCTATAGGATAACCTTTTAAATTATGAAGTAGTAATAAATGTGCATTAACAAGAGGTGACTTTATTATTATGAGAAGAGTTTAGTTTATGTAAAACTCAGGAGTCAAATTTATGATTCTGTTTATAATACTAGAAAACTACCATGTGGTTAATTCATTCCAGTCTGTAAATAAAAGCATCTTTCTTTCTTTCTTCTCTCTCTCTCTCTCTCTCTCTCTCTCTCTCTCTAAATTATATTACAAACTGACACTAAGTTTACTGGCTCTGACATTGTAAGGGAAAAGGAGTGGATAATTACTGAGGAGAGTTCCCAGTGTGTCAAGTTGCAAGCCAAGTATGCCAGCTAAAGAACACTAGAAGCTACATTGCCAATCGCCCTATTTCACACTCCTCTGTGACTCTCTTTTTTATTTAATTTTTTTCTTTATTTAAGCACCATGATTACATACGTGATTGTAGTTGGGTGTCAGTCATAAAAAGAACACTGCCCTTCACCAGCTCTCTGAAGAGACTCGAATCTGGCCAAAACACCAGGTATGCTGCTATCCAAGACCTTTTTTGGAGTGAGTGCAAGCACTCCCCCTACCTTCTCATACTTTTAGAAGTCATGGCAGTCAAAACTAAGTCCCCCACAAAAGGCACAGAACCAACAATAGTGCTTGGAATTCCTGGACAACTCCATTTTTGCTTAATACTGTCATTCCCATAGAGCACAACAGTCTTGATGCCAGTGAATCTGAAACCACCTAATGTTCAGAAACAAATAAAGCAGCAGAATGGTCAACTAATAACAAGAGTTTATTAAACTTCTGACAATGAATTAATGACATTAGAGATACAGTAATTTTCAAAGACTTGCTTGTTGCTGTACTCTTACTTTCTCTTTCATTCTTTTCTTATCTCTTTAAATAATTTCTCATTTACCTGGAAACAAATGTTTTATTATCATCTGTGTCAACTACATGTTACATGCTCTGTAAATAAAGTAAATTATATTAAAAATAAATAAAGAATACTACAAGTTCTTCCACATCTCATGCCTTAGAAAAGCTAGAGGCCATTCTTTTTTTCTGGAGTTACTCATAATTTCTCCCTTGGTTGTTTTTTTTTAAGAATAAATGAGAAATTTTGAATTGGTCAAAGATGACACAGAAGATAGGAAATATATTGTCAGTTTATGAGATCACAATTTAAGGCACAAAGGTATCAGGTGAGCTTTGAATTTTCACGTTACCTAAAATGCACAACCACCAAGCTTTTATAAGAGTTAAAAAAAACAATCCTAGAGTCACAAAAAGGAAAGAAGCTTTTGGCATCGGGAAATAAACAGACCTGCATTTATGAGGTTCTTTTAAGGAATGAAAGTGCTTTCTGACCTCATCTGCCCTCTTTATAATAGAGCCTTCTCTTCTCCTGGTTAATGCCCCCAAATCCTCTCTTGGAATTTTTTTTTCTTTTTTAAACAGGGAGAGTCCAGTGGTCAAAGGCAATGCATTGTTGGCCTTAAGCAGCCTTGCTGTGGTTGTCTCCAAACATGAAGCCAGCCTCTCAGACTCTGAGGGGGTTCTGGAGGTGAGTAAAGGGTGATATGAATCAAAGCTCAAAGTTGGGCTTTGGTTGTATACTGTTTGGAAAGTGAGAAGTCAGTCTCTCTCAGTCTGGCTTTTAGGTGAGCTGGCTCTGAATTTAGGAGGTTAGAGGGTATGACTGCAGTGCTAAGTTGTGCTCCTTGATGAACCTTTGTGCTGTGAGCCTTAATGTCTTCCTGACTTTCCTTTGATGCTTTTCTGTTTTGCTTTCTCCATCACAGTTAAGTGGTCATTTCCATTTGAAGGTACCAATTTTATGCAACAGGGGTTGTCTTTTTGTGATTACATTAGTGATAACTAATCTGAATAGGTTAACCAGGCTTACTAAAAGTGAACAATGCTGTCAAAAAACAATAAATAAGCAGTGTTTACTGACTGAAAAAAAAAATTATACTCTGCATTTTAATTGTAGATGTCAATGACAAAGTGCCTATTCATTTTTGCAAGGCATTTATTTCTTAATTAAACATGTAGTGAGCTGGCCAATGTTCATTTCCAATGTATTTTTTCAGATAATTCATATCTGTCAAAATAAAAGGCATGAATTACTCTTCTCTTAAGCCCCATTATTTGATTGCTATTATGTGAGGTAATATTGCAGGGTGGGAAAAAATAACACTTTAGAGGAGAATTGTACTTAAATCTTTATTGTTTGTTTATTTTTGTTCCTTTAGCCAGATTGGCAGTGCTCAGGAGCTATTTACAGCTTTTTTTTTTTTTTTTTGAGTAAACTCAAGGAGTATTTGAGGAACCATATGTGGTTACAGGGGTGCCTCCTACATTCAATGTATGTTCTCCAGCCCACTGAATACTCTCACTACTTAAGCGTAATCATTAATATTATCCTTAAGTAGTAATCTTAATGATCAACCTTACATAGTTGTTTGACCTTATTTTAGTATTCTTTGCTTTTAGTTTGTTCTTTTCATCTCTAAAATGGGTATAGGGATATTTACCATACAGGACCATAGTGAAGATAAGCACAATGCCTTGTCTGTAGTAAGCTCTCAGCAGTAGTAACCATTGTGTTCAACATCAGTACATATTTTCATTACTTCTTGATGCATTATCTAGACTTCACTCTGTTTTATGTTTGTTTTTGTTGTTGGTTTGTTTTTTGATTTAGCCTGCCTTTGTCTCCACAGACCCTCTTATGAATCATCTGTATTTTGTATTTATGGTTGACTGTTGTTACTGCAAGTAAAGAAGCTGGCTCATTTAAATGAAAAATAGCCTAAAGAATGTTGTTGTTCAATCATCAGTACCCCCATAAACTTCCCTGAACCCCACTAGGTGAAATCTTTGAGCATGGAGCCAGGAGTAAGCTGGGTAAATTTCTCTCTCCCTCCAAAAAAGATTTGCTGAATAGTGGGGGACAGAGTGATAGTACAGTAGGTAGGCCTTGTAGACAATCAAAATAGGTTTGATTCCCAACAACCTATATGATCCCCCAAGCCTATTAGAAGTGATCTCTTGCATGCTGGAAATGGGGATGGAGGGAGGGCAGCACTAGGGTGGGAGTGCCCCTCATTCGTTGTCACTATGTACCATTAATAATGCTGTGGAAAAAAAAAAGAAAAGAAAAGAGATAGAAGTGATCTCTAAGAAAAGAAACAGTAGTAAGTCCTGAGCACTCCTGGGTGTACTCCCCAACCCTAACAAAGAATGTAGTGTCTAGAAGCCCATAGAATTGAATGTAAAGTTTGAAAAGTGGGTTTGAACAGGAGCCAAGATAACTTGAGGGGATAAGTACAAGTAAAAATGAGCCATCCAGCAGAGCACTGCAAGTAAGTTAGATCACTGGATATTTACTTGAGTCACTCATTTAAGGTTCTGGGATTGAATAGTATAGCAAGTAAGGCACTTGCCTTGCATGCAGCCAACACTGCATATAGTCTTCTGAGTAGTACTAGAAATGACCACTGAGCACAGCCAGGAATGGCCCCTGAGCCCTAGCTAGTGTGATCAATCATCTTGTCCCCCTTTCCCGCAAAAATTCAGTGTTCCATTGGTCTTACACCAACAGACTGGGATGGGTAACTGGATTGAGAATTGAGTGCAACTTTAAAGAGGGGGGGAAGGGAATTACCCAAAGGGTGATATTACCAGTAAACAAGAGAACAGATGTTGTGTACCACAAAGCTACAAATATATATTGCATGTAGGAAAGAGAAAAAGCCAAGAAAATATATTTGAGGGATTAAAAATATAGTTGAGTACCAGAGAGATAGTACAATAGATAGGTCACTTGTGATAGGTCAGACTTGATCTCTAGCACCATACATAAGGTACATATAAGGTGTACCAAACACTGCCAGGAGTGTTCCTGAGCACAGAAGTAGAAGTCCTGGGGACTGCTGAGTGTGGCTCAACATATATATATATATATATATGTATATATATATACATATGTGTGTTTTATATGTATGTATGTTTATATTCATACATATAATATACACATACATATGTATGTGAAGTTGGTAACCATATGAAATTTTAACTGTAAGTCCAGAGTGTCAGTTTAACTCTTAAGGAGAAAGATAAACATTTTTGTTTGTTTTTGTTTTTAAGAAAGGAAACATTTCATATCATTTTCAGAGTTCTATGTTATTTTAGCAGAGGAAAATATTAAGTAGATCTTTCACCCAAAAAGTTAACAAGACTTTCTAGGTTCCCTTTATTTTGGTGTTTATGTCAAATTACCAACTATACGGACAATTGCAGGAAATTTTCATTAATTATAATTGGAAGTCTAGTTATAAGTTTGAGTTGATTGCATGCAAACAGCCAGGTTTAATCCCCAGCATCCCATATTGTGCCCCAGGTCTGCCAGGAGTGATCCCTGAGCACAGAGCCAGGAGTATTTCCTGATGTGGCTCCAAACTGAATGTAGTCTCTGGATGTGACCACAAAACAAACAAACAAAAACCCAACAGTTTTGTTTCTTCTTTATCCTCTCACCCTTTTTATTTTTCCTTGTAACCTGGCATATATAAAATATTGATCTCTAGCACCATATACATATGTGTATATATGTATTTATACATATGTTTATGTATGTGCAGTACACACAGCCCAAAGATAGGGTTTCATTTTTAATGGCCTAGATTTTGATGGTAAGTATAAACTCAGGACATGCTTATTTGATTAAAAGTAGGGAGTTTTCAGGTGCCAAAGAGATAGTACAGTGTGTCTTACCATATATACATAGCAAATCCAAGTTCAGTCCCCAGCATCCCATATGATTTCAGGAGTGATTGCCAAATACAGAGTTAGAATTAGCCATTATTGGGGCCAGAGAGATAGCATGGAGGTAAAGCATTTGCCTAGCATGCAGAAGGTTGGTGGTTCCATTCCCGGAATCCCATATGGTCCCTCCGAGCCTGCCAGGAGCGATTTCTAAGCACAGAGCCAGGAGTAACCCTTGAGCACTGCTAGGTGTGACCCAAAACCCCGCCCCCAAATTTAGCCAGTATTAACCTTTGCGTGTTTCTGAGTGTGGTCCAAATACCAAAACCAAACAACCTCCTCCAAAGAGTTGGATTTTTCAGATGTCCTTTCAAATCTGTATATGGCCAGTGATGAAAAATTATTTGTAGTGCTTGTCCGATGCCAGGGATCAGACCCAGGTTTCATGCATGCAATTAATGATCTTTGCTGAGCCATATCCCAGCCCCAACAATTAAAGATTTCAAGAAGTAAAACCTTGTTTTTTATCCTCAAAGAATTAGTTTGAAACATTTACCACCCTCAACCCCCTCCTTTTTGAAAATCATTTGCCAGTAATTTCCAGTAGTATATAGTAGTATGGAGAATATACAGTACTATTCAAATATAGCTAAATATCTCTATATGTCTATGGGATTCACAACACTCACCACCATACCTACTGTGGCATCTCATCCCCCACATACAAAACAGCTTTAGCTATTTTTCCTACCACCCCTTTTCCTTCTGGTAAACACCTAAGGTTTTAGTGAGTCTAGGAAGTTTATTTATCTGCCAGATTATTTGCTTTTGTGCTTACATGTATTTGCACATGAGTAAAACAAAATTCATCAAGTAAATTTTTTCGCTTTTTAATTTTTTTCAATTAGTATTATTATCTCTTGTTTCTTTTATCTGTTTTGTCCTGAGGGCATAATATTATCTTTTATAATGACAGAGTAGTATTCCACTGAAAATATAAAGAAACCAAGGTTTCTTTATCAGGTCTCTTATCAGTAGATATTTGGATAGATTTCATGTTTTGGCTACTGTGAAAAATATTGCTCTAAAATTTTGGATGTAAATATTCATTTATATTAGTGCTTTTTTTTCTCTTTTTCGCCCATTGACTTTGATAGTTTGTCTCCACTTGAGTGTTGTTATAGTATTAATGGATGTTTTGTGTCCGTTACTTATTATGAAGGATTTATACATGGAAGTGTTAGGATAGTACTCACAGCTCTGCTCAGGGATCACTCCTGGCAGTGCTCAGGGGACATTATTAACTGCTAGAGATTGAAGTAGGTGAGCTGTATGTAAAACCTGCACCTTCATACCTGTACTATCTCTCTCTAGTACTGTTTTCCTATCTAATTATCTAGGTACATATTGTATGGATTCTTGAATGAAAATTCATGGTAATTGCTATCAGAAATGTTGGAAATGGTAACCATACATAACTTTGTGGGCTGCTTCATGGACTTTTTTGGTGAAATCCATGTGGGTCATAGAAATAAGAAATTTGGGGTTGCTTTCTCCTTTACAACTAACCTCTGAGAGCTTTATCTATGGTTGCTTTTGTAACCCCTATTTTCTCACTCTTCAAGTCTTATATGTCTTGTTGGGGCACAGGCAAGAGGTATATTTGTCAAATACCTATCTATGTTATGCAGTACTGGTAGGCAAAGTTGAATTTTATCATAGTCTTTATTTAATACTGGAGGAGTTTATGCCTGAGGTATAGGAATAATGCTTAGGTTTTCACTTTTTTCTATTACCATTTTATGTTTTTCTTCATCTTCAGGTGCAGCCTAGTTTTCTTTCAATGAAAGAGTGGGTTTTTATGGTGTTTGATACTCTCCTGGTCATTGTGGATAGCCATTACCAACCCCGAGGACAACTTTTCTCCTGGTTTTATTATGTAAGTCTGAGCAATTAAAAATTACTGATGTACGGCTG
The DNA here is from genome assembly GCA_004027635.1 of Crocidura indochinensis. Lineage (NCBI taxonomy): Eukaryota > Metazoa > Chordata > Mammalia > Eulipotyphla > Soricidae > Crocidura > Crocidura indochinensis. Next base: position 20,787 of record PVKC010006097.1, on the reverse strand, counting down.
GAAAAATTGTAACGTGTAGGGTTAGGGCATAGGGCATTTGCCTTGCATAGTCCAACCTGGGTTTGCCCTGTGCACTATCAGGGCTGAAAAAGGAAAAAAAAAAAAAAAAAGACTGGCAAATTCAAGAGTTGACTTTCCTAATTAAAGGGTCATGTGAATTCATGATATAGTTACAAAGGCTTCTAGGGTTATTGAGCCTATTACCTCTGGTTAGGAAAAAGAAAGTATTCCACTAGAAATTTACCTTAAGAGCATGAATAGGAAGAGTCCTCCAGTTGTACACAAAGATATTACTACCCCTCCTGGATTATTCTAGCCCCAGAGTGGTCTTGCCCACTTCTGAAAACACTGATATAGTACTAGTAGTAGTATCTGGATTCCAGCATATATAAAATAATGATATATAGGGGACTGGAGTGATAGCACAATGGTAGGGCATTTTGCCTTGAACACGGCTGACCCAGGACATACCCGGGTTCGATCTCCAGCATCCCATATAGTCCTTCTAGCCTGTCAGGAGCAAATTCTGAGACAGGAATAATCTCTGAGCACCACTGGGTGTGCCTCAAAAACCAATAAATAAATAAACAAACAAATAATGATATGTAAACCTGTCTCTGACTTAATTGCTTAGACCACAGTATTTTAAAAGGTTTTCAGTCACAGTTAAAAGCTACATTTGTAAAATAAATATTGGCTAAAGGTTAGGGACCCCAAGCTTCTAGCTAGAATTGTTTTGTGTTTCAGGATATATGTGAGTATGTACAGTTTATTTGATCTCTCATGTCTTTCGTTTTCTTATTCATAAAATTAGGAAAGTCAAAACTAATATACAGTAATGTAGTCCAATTTTTGCCCCTTGTTAATTCTATAACTGTAGTCTTGATACATACTTAACCCAAGATCTTATTTTCCCTTATCCAAAATAAAGTTAAAAACCCATGTTTTGCTAGTTCCCTAAAAGATCACAAAAATCTAAATGAGTTAAGAAAAACAATGTTTTGAAAATTGAAATACTCTGCATACAAAGTAATATTGTTGTTGGTCATTTAAAAAACATGCACGTTACTTAATCATTTTTTTTCTTTGCTTATTTCCTAAGATTCAAAACATTTTGAAAATGTTTGCTTAGGTTTTGCTTTCTCCTCTATTACTTGCAGTACATACTTTATTTCTGTATTCGCTGGGAATTGTTTGGTTCTACTGTATCACTATCCATTGCTGAGGGAATTATGATGATCATGGGACAATCAGCTGAGTGGCAGAGGATTATAGTTGATTTGAATAAAAATATCGCACAGGTTTTGAACTGTTGCTAAGATCATAAATTTAGCCCGAAACTCCATTGCCTTAGATCTTCTTTGCACAACATTTTGTATGTCTCTGCCCTCCTGCCCTTGGAAAGACCTGGTATGTATTCATCTGGGGCTTAGGATCTAGAACTAATTTTTTCACTTTGCTAGATGACAAAAAAAAAAAAAAATGACTTAGTCAATAATGTTAAAATAAATTAGAAGGAAGATTTTGTTCAGAGAAATTTCTTTTATGATGATTTGCTTTCTGATAGAAGTTTTCTAATTTCTTTAAGGTGTATTTAAAAAATGTATATATAGTTTTATCTGGACAGGATATCACATAGAATTTCTAATAATGCTGCTTAGTTCTTGCAAACCAATAAAAATAATCTCTTTACTAGCTAGCTCAGGGTTGCCCCCCTTACCTCTGTGGTTTCCGCATTATTATACTTTTTCAAATTTCTCTTTCAGAAGTCACTTCCTTTATTTCAGTGTCCTGGCAGCTGGGTCATTTTGAGTAAGATTGCTGTTACAATAGTGTTATATTAGCTCAAAGAATACCTTAGCATATGTTTGATTCTTTATCCTTAAAGTACTAAGGCTTAGAAAGCAAATAGGCATAGAATTAAAAACACCTCTTAATGTACTTGGACTGCAAGGGGACAACACAGCCTTTATAGCGTGTCTGAAAATTTGAAGTGGATAATAGTGAGGAATGATAAACGGGCTTTCTTCCCCCACTTGAGACACATTTATAAAAGTATATAGTGTCTGGTAGAGCACTCCAACACAGCAATGTTGCAAAGGCCCTGTCAGTTTATTAGGGCTGTTATTCATTTCTTTCCCTATAATTACATATAGGAAGGGGCATATAGAGCTCTCCATTTCATTCTGAATAGCTGGTTATTGCTTTGTAACCAGAGGCTTTCAGGATTTCAACTTCCTTTTTAATTAAAAGGAATTAACCCCCTGTAGGAAATAATCCATCTACTGGGAAGCATTCCCACCAAAAATTGTAGAACTGCCAGTAGATCCCTGTGTTCAACTTACACTTATTCCTCCATACCAAAACTTAAGCTTTCTCCAACCCTACCCCCTACTGCCCTCCCCTCTCCCTGAAAACCTCTGACTTTCTGAACATTTTCTCCAAGCTTAAATCGCTTTGCTCTGCTTTTTTTTGTTGTTATTGTTGGTGGTGGTGGTCTGTTTTGTTTTAGATTTTATTTTTATATACACATGTAGGCTTTTAGAACACCTAAAATTGTTTCAGGCTTTCTAGAGAGGAAATTGATTGCTTTTCAAGAGGACACTTACCATTTCTTTTTCATTTAAAAGGAAATAGTTAATTAACTGATCATTGAGAAGCAAGTTGTTCAGTAAGCATTGAAATGTAACCTTTAGACAAATGGAAATAGAATTTGTTTTAAATTCCACTTTTTTTTTTTTTTTGGATGGACAGGGATGGGTCTCAAAGAACCTAATATTTTTTATATAGTTCTTTCCTGACAGGTGTGCTGCTTCCTTCTTGTTTTAAACAAAAGGCCAACCCCTTGTTTTCTTTCTTTGGAATATCCTAGAAATCCTATTCTGGTGAAAACACTGCAAGTGCCATTGCCCGCTCTGCTGCCGCCACGTCTTTGTCTCTCCTTGTGCCCGTTTTCATTATCTCTTGCAAAGAGAAGGTTGAGGAAATTCTGAACATGCTGACTGCCAGGTTACCTGGGAAACCAAGTGCTGATGAATCTCAGACTGTGCAAATCTACATGGGCCTGGCTTTGGGGATGTTTCTCTCTCGCTTGTGTGAGGAGAAACTCAGGTACAGTATATTAAAATATTTCTTCTTTTCCCATTGGGTGATTCAGCTGAAGGATTTCAACACACATGCATAAACATTATATCTGAACAATGTGTGGTTGATAAACTTTTGGAGATGGACAAGCGCATCCTTTATTCTCCTTTGTAAGTGAATTTGTCTTCTGAAATACCATCACATAGATATTAATGTCTTTAAAGGGTTGCTCTTATTAAAGTGATTGATTGCTTGAAAATCATTTCATGCTTAGATGAAAGCCCTGGATACATCTGCATGATATATAGAAGGAGAAGTCTAGTCTCATGGTACTATAAATAAAAAAAAAAAGGGGTTCTTTTCTTCCTGGGTTATAAGGGTGAAATAATTGCTGTTCTTGTATTGATATGACTGTAAAGTGGGAGGAAAGGATTGAGTATCCTTATGCCTATCATGCTGGGTATCACTGTATCACCGGAAACTGCCTGTACCCAGTTTAAAAATCACTTTTATCCTGTGTCCTGGCTATATTTTTATAATCCTTAAGGAGTCTTGATATTTGCATATTATACTGTGTGCTTTATTTAGTTTGATTGCTCATTTTTGGTCTGCTAGCTTTACCCTTGAATGAAGCTAATGGAATATCAAAGGCACAGGTGGAAAATTCCACTAAAAGGAAAGTTTTTGTGCATGAAGCTACTTTAGTTGTTGTTCTTCTTCATTATATCTATTCTTGATTTTATAACAGCTCTTAGAATCTTATATATCCAGATTGATGATAGTGTGATACAGCATGAATATTTGAGTATCATGAATATTTAGATGTAACAGACTTGGAATTTAGCCTCATTTTTCTGCATTGGAAATAAAATAGTAGGGAGCAATCTCCTGTTGTGATGTTAGATATCCTTAAGCTTCCCTTGCCAGAAATTAAGTTTCTGTCCAGAGGCAAAACAGTGTTGAGATGGATCAACTGGATGGCATTTTGCTATGTTTAGATTTCAGTTTGAAAGCATGGGTTGAGTTTACGTTGGTAATTCCCATAGCTTGTACTGTCTCCAATATGTGAAACCTTTGTAAAAATTGCTATTGATCTAGGGAAATACTACATTTCAAATGATTGTTTTTAGCTCATGAAAACATCTGTCAAATAACTTAGTCTTGTCATTATATGTGAAACATGCCCAAATTTTTTCTGTTCACTGCTTTAGTATATATGTAAGCCTGGGTCTGGATATGAACAAAAGTCTCCCTTTACATGTGAATTTCCTGTTGTGTGTCTTGTGAATGTGACAGGATTACAAGATGTTTTTCTAGACATGTAACACTTAAAAGTGGGGACCTAGAGAGAAAGTACAGAGATAAAGCACTTAACTGGCAAGTGGCTGACTCAGGTTTGATCCGTGGCTCCACATATAGTCCCCATCCCCTCACCCCCAAAGTATTGCCAGGAGTGATTCCTGAGCACAGAGCCATGAGCAAGCACTAAGCACATCTGGGTATAGTCTAAAAACAAAACAAACAAAACCCAAATAAATAAAGTAAAGCCTCGAAGTGATTTTCTCCTTTTGTTATTGTGCTTTATTTGTTTGTTTGTTTGGTTGGTTGCTTGGTTTTTGGGTGTCACATCCGGCAGCGCTCAGAAGTTACTCCTGGCTTTATGCTCAGAAATCTCTCCTGGCAGGCTTGGGGGACCATATGGGATGCCGGGATTTGAACCACTGTCCTTTTGCTTGCAAGACAAGTGCCCTACCTCCATGCTATCTCTCTCGCCTTGTTATTGTGCTTTAAATGGGAGTCATCATCATAAGTATTCACACTCTTCCTTCAGTGCCTTTTCAAGCAATATTGTCCTACAACTTAGAATGAGCCATCCTGGTCACTTCTAAGTAACTCATTTCATCTTAGTCTGGCTCTGCCTCTGATTCCTTGGTTTACTAGTTTAGGATGATAATGATAATACAGGAGCTTCACAAGTTTGCATTTGCATTTGCTCCCTGGAGGAATCTAAGATGGTTCACCTAGGACATTAATTCTTGGTTCCCAGATTATATACCCCTCGGCCCTCTATTTTATTGGGTTTATTACCTCAGGATATCTTGGAAAAGGATACCAGGAAGCTCTTCTCAGGGCTGAGTATTTCCAGAGTCAGTGTAAACTTTAACTATGCACTCCTGATTTTCTGCTTGAAAGCACCATTCTTTATACCAATATTAATATTGGAGGTACACTATCCATGCCTCCACATGTCTCATTTTTAGAGCAGAGGAATATGAAGTTTATTGGTATTAATACATTTTTTGCTAAATATTGAAATGTTGCTGGATGACTTGCTTCTGTTTTTTGTTAATTTTATGCTTGTCCCATATTTTGAAATTGTTGACTTTGACTAGTCCATAATAGCAAATAAGTAGCCTCAGTAGTTCCTTTTGGGAACAGAATTAGCACAATATGTTGATCTCAGGCATGAAAAATCACCATATGGAACAGAATTATTGCAACCAAATAATTTTTTGCTAAGGCTTATGAAAAAGGTATCAGAATTTAAATTCCAGTCTAAAATGTATTCAGAATTCATCTTACCCCAAAGCTGCTTGTTGCTGTCATGATTCCCAGGGGATACTAGGTTAGGAAATTTAACTGTATTTTACTGCAGAGAATAGCTATAATAATACTTATGTAGTCAAAGCTGGTGTGTGTGTGTGTATGTGTGTGTGTGTGTATGTGTGTGTGTGTATGTGTGTGTGTATACAATATCATACTTCATCTCAGGTAAAACCGCTATAGTCTTGGTTTTGAGAAGACATTATGTAAAGTGCTCTATGACTGGTTGGCATTCCTGGTGCTGCATTCTTGTGAATATGGTCAGAGACAGCAACATGAAGGAAGGAGAGCAGGCATGTAGGAACCTTTTGATAATAAAGTGTCAGTGATGAAACCCACAACTATACCTGAAATAAACAGCCAGAGAGCAGCTTTTCCATTTTAGACAAAACAAGAAAAATGATCAGTTACTATTTATTTGGCAGAAAATTATGGAGCTGGTCCCCCTCCCTCTTTTTAAAACTGTATGTATAATAGAACTTGTAAACTCCATAGTTAAAATATTAAAACAGAACATTCTTTGCAAGAGATTTAAAGTGATTATTGGTAATACTAGCTTACTTGATCTTAAATATTTAAAGATATTATTGGTAATACTAGCTTACTTGAAATAAATATTTGATCTTAGCATTTTAGAAAAATTTTTTTAATTCTCCCTGGTTCTTACTTCTCAGTATTTAGAATTTTTAAATTTTAGAAATATAAAAATAGGAACCAGAGCAATAGTATAGCATGTAGAAGAATTGACTTGTCTGTAGTTATCTGGGTTTGATACCTAGAATCTGATATGGTCTCCAGAGACTGCCAGGAATGATTCCTGAATGTGGAGCCAGTAGTATAAGCAGAGCCAGGTATGATTGAAAAACAAATAAACAAACCAAGGACAAAAATAGTAGTTTGGGCTTTATTTTTTTTATTTTTAATTTTTTTTTGGTTTTCGGGCCACACCCGGTGATGCTCAGGGGTTACTCCTGGCTATTCGCTCAGAAGTCGCTCCTGGCAGGCACAGGGGACCAAATGGGGAACCGGGGGATCGAACCGCGGTCCGTCCTAGGTTAGCGCAGGCACCTTACCTCCAGCGCCACCGCCCGGCCCCTGGGCTTTATTTTTTAATTTGCACTTCTATTATAATACTCAGAAGCCTTATATTGAATAAATTCTGATTCTATTTGTTCGTCTTAAAATAAGCTTATTTAATCACCAATATTGTCAATACCTGTGTTAAAAATAAATTTAGGCATTTTCTGTCAAATAATAAAGCAAAATGTTATACATTATTGAATGATTCTAAATAATATTTTTTTTTTCTTGGTTCTCAGTGATATGTCTGGTCAACAAATGAACCTTCTTCTAATGAAGTCTTTGGATGCCCTGGAAAATTGCTGCTTTGACACTAATCTTGAACATAAGTATGTTGATTCCATATTCTCTCTACCAGACACAAATTGGTTTTATTACTTAAATTTTTCATTTTCAGGGACCGAGCAATAGCACAAAAATAAGGTATTTTCCTTTCACGCAGTTGACCCTGGACGGACCTGGGTTTGATCCCTGGCATCCCATATGGTCCCCAAAGCCAGAGCAATTTCTGAGTACATAGCCATGAGTAACCCCTGAAAAAAAAAGTTTCATTTTCTGGTGAAATAAATATTTGTAGACCTGACCTTGAATTCCTGTGCAGAACTTTCAGTATCAAATCTATAATTAAAATTTACTTTTTCTTAAACAGTGTTTCAACAATTGATAATTTGCTTTGATACAAAGTCATAAATGCTATTCTGTGACTATTATTAAATTACTAATGCCCTGGTACTCTCTTAGACTTACAATATGAAGCATATTTTTAGTACTAGTGTGCCTGACTTAACCTTTTTAAAGATCTGTGGAGAGCCAGAGAGATAGTTTTGTTGATAAGGTGCTTGTCTTGCATGCAGCCGGCCTGGCTGGGTTCAAGACCAGGCAGCATGTATGGTCCCACTAAAACTGCCAGAAGTGATCCCTGAGCACAGAGCCTGGAGAAACCCCTGAGCACTGCTGGGTATGGCTCTAAAACCTAAACAAACAAATAAAGAAATGTTGTAACAACTCTGAATTTAAAGAACCTTTCTTTGACTTACCCTGTGTAACCTCCTCAGTATTTGTCACATCTCCCCAACAGACTATATGCTTTTTTGTTTGTTTTTGTTTTTTGGGCCACACCAGTGATGCTCATACTTATGGCTATGTGTTCAGAAATCGCTCCTGGCTTTGGGGATGATATGGGACACCAGGGATAAAACCTAGGTCTTTCCTAGGTTAGCTGTGTACAAGGCAAATTCCCTTCCGCTGTGTCATCATTCAGGCCCCGACAATATGCTTTTTAAAGATTTTTACCTATGAAGCATAATTTTTTGTTGCTGTTGTTTTGTTTTGTTTTGTTTTGTTATTGAACCACACCTGGCTGTGCTCAGGGGTTACTCCTGGCTCTGCACTCAGAAATCACTCCTGGCAGGCTCTAGGGACATATGGGATGCAGGGTATCAAATCTGTGTATGTCCCAGGTCCCTGCATGCAGTGCAAATGCCCTGCCACTGTGCTCTACCACTGTGCTCTGTCTCCAGCCCCCATAAGCTTATAATATTAATTTATTTTTTATACTGGTCATGGATGATAACAAAAATGAAAAGGAACTATCAAGAAAGAATACCACAGGGGCCAGAGGAAGAGATAATGGTTAAGTACATATGCAAGAAAGGTCCTGAGTTCTGTCCCCTGCACCACATACCACACCCCAACACAGTGCCTTAGAGTACTTCTAGTGACCCTGCCAGGCACAAGGAAGTGTTGCCTGATGATCCCACCTAAGCACTGCTGGGTTTGACTCCTATTTTTTATAGCAGTATTAGTTAAGGATTATTTTTTCAATATCCATATTTAGAGTGCTCGCTTCGACAGCACATATACTAAAATTGGAATGATACAGAGAAGATTAGCATGGCCCCTGTGCAAGAATGACACGCAGTTTCCACATTTAGAAACTTCATGTTTGAATTCTCTGATATAAGAAATTCCAAGAATTTCTAAGAAATTCTAAGTTTCTAAGAAATTCATCAAGTTACAGACAGAACCTACAATTTTATTAGTTCATTTATTTTCTTGCAGTTTGAGTATTGAATTAAATCAATTTATGAGTTAAATCAGCATTTATACATAAATTCCAGTCTTGAGGAACTTAAAATATAAAAGTAGTATAAAATCTAAAAGTATGGACCATTTTGAGGGGCTTAAAAAGGTTTGAATTGACAAGAGAGTAGAATTATCTGCGCGGATCGAGTTTTCATGAATAAAGTAAACGCTTCACTTAGTAGGTGGCAGTTATGAAATCTTTCAGAGGCAGGCTAAGGTTGGATAAGAACCAGTGATACCCACCTAGTTTATCAAACACTTTAGAGATTAAGTGACATCCCAAAGAGTGTTGTTTTGATTATAGGAAGAGACAGGCGAGGGGCACGATAGAAGTCTCTTGATGGAGCAGGACAGGGTCATTTGTTCTGAGTACAATGAAGATGTGAGGTTTGTGGCCAAGTACAGGTGTTGGCGGTTGCTTTTTTTCATTATAACCAAAGAGTAAGACATTTTCTGTGTTTCTTTATGTTCCTTTTTCTCTCACTTCTCCCACCAGCCTACAAAAGGTGCGTATCATATCTGTGGTTCGGGAGACTACAGAGTTGGAGAAAGTGTAATATTCATCTATTATCTCTCTTAGCTTATTGGAATTTTTTTTAATGATTCTTTTAAATTTATTTAAAGAAAATGCATCACATAGTTGACATAGTTGAGCATACTACTTTTGTTTCCAGATATTGAAAATATAAAAAGGAAGAGGATAAGAAAGAAGGTGGGGCCAAAGAGATAGCACAGTGGTAGGGCATTTGCCTTGCAAGCAGTGGACCCAGGACTAATAGTGGTTCACTGGTTTGAATCCTGCCCGACATCCCATATGGTCCTTCATACCTGCCAGTAACGATTTCTGAGCACAGAACCAGGAGTGACCCCTGAGCGCCGCTGGGTGTGGCCCAAACCCCTCCCTCCTCCAAAGAAAAAGTTAGAAGGAAAAATGTATAGTAGTGAGCACATTTGTGAAAATTATTATATCTCCAGTTAGTCATTAATTCAATGCTATAAGGTTTAGTAAGCTTGTGTTAGTTTTTCATTCTGTTAAATTGGTATGTTCCTATAGGGATGACAGCATTAAACAGATGAAGTTGTTCAGAAAGAGAGATTCAGAATGCTATTACTGATACTACAATTTTAAGGGGTGTGTACTTAGCTACTAGGTGGTGTCCTGGAAGAATGAAAATATGGGAAGGAGGTTAAGGTGCCTGCACTTGCTCCAAAAAGCCCTAAATCAGCCCCCCAAACAGGTGTACTTGGAGTTTGTCAGATTGGTGTCCCCAAAGGGAATCATAATGGGTTAGTGATGAGTCAGGTTTATCAGGAAAATGGTGATTGCGGGTGATGGAGGCAACAGATGTAGCTTTGGCAGAGCAGGGACTTGGCCTACCCAGTCCTTCCGAGATAGCTCACTTTCAGCTGTGTGGATCAGTATACCCATGATCTTTCACATCTTAATTTACATCTTGTTTGAGAAAAGAGTGAGCCTCTGGAGCTGGCCCAATTTGAACATGGCGACTCAGAATGTTTTTTGAATTTTAAGGAGGACTTTGGAGATAACTAAAATGACCTTCAGGTTGACTGTTAAATGCATTTTAAAACTTCAAATGGCGAAGAATTTTTAACTTTTAAATTGTTCTTGCCATTACTAAGATTCTTATATTTTTCTTTCTTGCCTTCTTTAAGAAGGTTGGAATTTCCTGGTGGTGCTTGGAACTTACTTTGTATTCAGGAATCACTTCTGGTGGGTGCTCACTTCTGGTTGGTGCTGTGGATCAAGCCCATGTTCGATGCTTGTAAAGCAAGCGCCTTATTCTCTCCTATCTCTCCAGCCCTCTTTCTTGCCCTTTTAATGAGCTGTATGTTTAGAAGAGTGAAGTTCTAGTCAGGGGGACTAATTCTAACTGAGCAAAGGGAATATCAGAAATGTCCTTTCATTAAAGTCTTAATTAAGTCTTTCCAAAAAAAGAAAAAAAAAACACAACTCTGTTTGCTCCTGTTCTTACAGTACTTTATGGATATTAATGACTTGTTCTCTTTGGATTTAGGTTTATGTAATACAGAACAGCTGCATATGGCATAAGACATATCCACTTTCATTTCCCATTTCTCTTATAATTAAGTTCTTATTACTAAAACAAGAATCATCACTTTGGTTTGCAGATTAAAAAAAAAAGTGACTCTCAAATAGGAGATTGGTTGAAGGTCACACTTTATCATAGGAAAGAGAGAAAAGGAACTTTAGTTATCTAGTTTAAAAGCCATTTCTTTTGAGTCAAAGATTAATATGGAAGATGAACACATTTCAATAGAAAGTAGTTTGATACTTTTTTTTTTGGGGGGGGTCACACCCGGCAGCGCTCAGGGGTTACTCCTGGCTCCATACTCAGAAATTGCTCCTGGCAGGCACGGGGGACCATATGGGGCAACAGGATTTGAACCGATGACCTTTTGCATGAAAGGCAAATGCCTTACCTCCATGCTATCTCCCGGGCCCCTGAAAGTAGTTTGATACTTGATAGTATCGGTTTGATTTCCCTCCCCCCCCCACTGGCATGCAGGTGCTGCCCATATTAAGAAAAAAAATGAAAAATCAATTTTTGCATACAAAATGCAGGGTCGGGCCCTTGACTTGCACACTGCAGACCCCAGTTTGATCCTCAGCACACACCCTCCCCCCAGCTCACCAGGAATTGTCCCTGAATGCAGAGCCACGAGTAAGCCTTGAATATCACTGTGTAAAAGTCCAAATAACAACAAAAAGGAAAAGTGATTCTAACTGGATCCATCCTCCTGGCATAAAGTATTCCCATCTAATGAAATTGAAGGAGCCTAGAGCAGTGTATATCCTTCCCCCACCCCGCAAGTGGAATAGTAGAAACATTGCCAGGCGTTAGTTAATAGAGTTGGGAACTACTACCTCAAGTAACAGAATTCACCCAGAGCAAATTCACCATGCTTCCCAGGTTTAATGGGCTCTTCCCTGCTGAGAAAAGCAAGCACCTAGACTGGTCAGTGTTAGTTGTCATTTTTGCTTAGATTTTGCTGCCATCTAGTGGTCACTCTTCTGCCATTGCAATCCTCACCGCTCTAACCAGGCATGTTATCCATCAATGACCCGAGTGTTGGTTAATTGATATCGAGCTTTTACAAATACGATAACGTTTCTATAGTACTTTGTAAAGGGCAAAGTGCTATACAAATGTTAACAGTTATTAGAGCTAATTATTATATAGCCTTAATACTTAATCTGAAGAATCTTCTACAATTAATAAGGGAATTGAAGATTCCTTTCCAGTTAATTTTAGAAGATATGTATCATGATATTTCAGTTGACATAGCAACACATACATCAGAATAGCATAGCTCTGAAGTTTTAAAGTATCTTTTCACCAATGATATTTCCATTTGTTTGGATGAGAGTCTCAAATAGGTGGTAACATGTAGGGAATTTGAAAACTCATCTTTTTCCTATACAGTACTCAAGTGGAAATTCTATTTGAGCAATTTTCAAATCTCAATTTCATACACACAATCATACTTTGTTTTCATTTCATCTAAGATACCAACATTTCTCACGCTTTTCTTTCCATGGACAGAAAATGTGAGAGCTCTCATTGCCTAGGCTATTCTTGGTTTAGTGCTAGCAGACAACACAAAGGGAAGCTAGAGTGAAGCAACTGTGTGGAAAGAAAGACTAAACACCTGGAAGAATCTTTAAGACGGAAGATAAAAATAAACATCAAAATGTAGAAGCTTGGGGGAAATCAAGAGGAAACCAGTAATTTAGCTTGAGATCTGCTTTTGGGGTACATGCTATAAAAATAAGACAAAATAAAAAGAAAACAGAGCTGGAGCAATAGCAAAGAGATAGGGTGTTTGCCTTGCATTTAGCCCGCCCAGGATAGACTGGGTTCAATTTCTGACATTCCTGGCACTCCTGAGCCAGCCAGGAGTGATTTCTGAGCACAGAGTAACCCCTGAGCACCGCCGCTGCTGAGTGTGACGAGAAAGCCAAAAAAGAAAAAAGAAAAGACATATCATCGATTAGAAACATATATCTTCAAGTCAAGTCCATAGTCTTACATCAGTATGCAATGAACTCTCAAGATTCAAAATAAACCACGCCAATAAATTATAGAAGAAAGATCTGAGGGACTTGGAATGTAGCTTAACAGTTGAGATAAGAGATTAGAGAACTTAACTCTTTAAATCACTGAAAAAGAAAAAAAGATATAAATACATTTCACCAAAGAAGACATAGAAATGGTTAATAGGAGAGGAAAAGACCAAAATTATTAGTCATACAGGAAATGCAAATGAAAATATCAATAAATATATTTACCTTCTCATATTTATTGGCAAATGGTTGACACTTATAGATTATTTATTTATTTATTTATTTTCTTTTTGACACTTATAGATTATTTATATGTTCATGTAAGTAGTCAAATAAATACCTTTGTAGTATGACTAAAACAATTTGTGAATGACAACCTTGCCCAAGAAGAATTATACTGAGATAATTCATGGGTGATGGTGGATCTTCATCCGTCTTTTCCCTAATATCCTTTAAGATGTAAGAGAAGAGGCTTCAGTTCAGGGGGTAGGAGATTTTAGTGTGTCCAGAACAAATCTCCAGAACAAAATTTGGACACCACCCATTTTTTTGAAAAAGGTGAACTTCAGAGCTGACTTGTGATTTTAATTTTTTTAATTAATTTATTTGGTTTTGGGGCCATACCAGGCAATGTTTGTGGGTTACTCCTATCTCTACATTCAGGAATAACTCCTGGTGGTGCTCTGGTGGTTATGTTGGGGATAGAACCCTGGTCAGCCACATATCTGCTATACAATCTCTCTAATAACTCCCTTATGAACTTTGAGAAATAACTGTTTTCCCACAAAATCCAGTGTCCCCCCTTTCAAATTATTCAAGCAAAGCATAAAAATTGGTTTTCTTTTTTTTTAATTCTTTTTTTTTTGGGGGGGGGCACACCCGGTGATGCTCAGGGGTTACTCCTGGCTATTCGCTCAGAAGTCGCTCCTGGCAGGCACGGGGGACCATATGGGGAACCAGGGGATCGAACCGCAGTCCGTCCTAGGTTTGCGCAGGCACCTTATCTCCAGCGCCACCACCCAGCCCCAGAAATTGGTTTTCTTAACTGAGTCCTGGATAATGTATTCAGTGAATTTTACCACTCACGAATTTTGTCTCTGACTAAACATAAGAATCAGAGCCCTCAAGGATGTAGCTTAGTCAGTGGTTGCACGCTTACCTCCTATGTATGTGAAGACCTAGATTTGATCTCGACACCCCCAGTTCCCAAAAAGGTATCTTTTTTTTAATGTCTGTAATTTTTCTCTCCCCTGGAAGTCCTCTTGAAACTCTGTTTTTGGTCAGTTCTTTGGCACTCTATAAATATTGGTTGATGGCCTGTCTTCACCAAGCCATCACTGTCCTATTGTAATGAAAACAACAACAACAACAGCAGAAAAGACACCCATTGCCATGGGACTAGCAGGCTAGTGAGAGATTTAGACAATAATTTCAACCTCCCTTAAATAATCCTCATGGAATTTATAATTAAAAGTATTTGAAATAAATTAGTGCAGGTACCAGGAGAGTACCAAAGATTCCTTGTTGTACAAAGAAAGGTGTCCTAGAGGCAGTGACATTTGAAATCTGAAGCATAAGAAACAGAGAGAGCTAAAAGTCAAGCTTTCCAAAGAATCAATCCAACTTTATGTTTTTGTCTAATTTAAGTTTTTCAATGCATTCTTAGAGAAAGGCAGCAGAAACAAAAAGAAAAACTTCCTGACTGAAACAAAGACTATAAACTTAGGTTTTGGGGCCACACACGGTTACTTAGGGGTTACTCCTAGTATATGCTCAGAAAATGCTCCTGGCTTGGAGCCAGAGCAATAGCACAAGGGTAGGGCATTTACCTAGCATGTGACTGACCCAGGACAGATCTGGGTTCTATCCCAGCCTTTTTCTTTTTATCAAATTATGATTTGTCTCAAAAGCAGACAGTATGCAGGTGTTAAACATTGATTTAAAAGTTTCATGATGCTCGTTGAGTTTGCTATTTCATTTATGTTAATTGGAACAGAATTTCTGCCTTACTAAAGATGAATTATCTCCACAGTCACTTCTTCACAAAAGAATTTCTAATGTCATTATTGTTGGACAGTAGAAAATTACACTTGAGAGATATTGCCTTCTTGTTTTTGCTTTTCTTTGACTTTTTTTTTGCCATACCTGGCATTGTTTAGGGCCCTATGTCTTCACTCAGGAATCAATCCTGGTGGATTTCAGGGGACTAGCGGGTGTTGAAGATTAAACACAGTTTGGCCATATGCTTAGCAAAGTGCTATGCCAAGATATTGCCTGATTAGTGGCATTTAAGTTCGACAGTATGTCAGGCACAAGAGGAGTATTGTATTTGGCATATGGAACAAAAGACAGCAATCAGAAGTTCCCGTCTTATATTCCTGCTGTGCTGGAGACCTTGTGCAAATCCAGATTCATTTTTAGTTTGGAGGAGTATTTCTTACCCTGATGTGGGCATTCCCTTTACACCAAGGTTTTTGGGAAGTAACTAACATACTTAAAAAACTATGTGAAATTGCCTGGTTATTAGCTAAGGAGAGAGAGATACAATTTCAGAACAAAATGATCTAACATGCAGGTGTTGTATGATATTGGAGAAACTAACTAAAAAAATGCTCTCAGGCAGCAGGTATTATGACTAGAGGATGTCAGAATAGTTTAAGATGATGTTTGAAAAATTCAATATTTCTTCAACATGGGGGGAAAAGCACCATGAGTTGTTTTTCAGAAACCATGAAGACAAAATCTTTTTTTTAAGGAATTTTTTTTTATCGCACAGGCTGCATTATCTTACCATACTAAACTAGAAGTTTTTGGGAGAGCAATTATTTTCTTTAAATGAATACGCATTCTTTCAGGAGAAATGGAGTACAAAGCCCACACTTCCAATTGAATTGTCACATACGGGTAACTTTTGACAAGCCTGTCATTTGCCCATTTTCTCTTCTGACCCAGTGTACTTGGAGGGATCAGAGGGGAGAAGAGGATTAATGTCATTGTGCACAGACAAATACAGATTCATGAAGAAAGAAATTCCACTTGTTGAAGTTGACTAGGAAACATGAAGCACTTAGCCATACCTCACTATCCTGTCTGGCATTTAACCCACCTCATTCTTAATCACATGGCCTGCACTCATATCCTGGAATGAGTCTCTTCTCTCTTTGGGCAGTTAATCCAAGACATTCATCCTGAGTCACTTTGATGGGGAGAGTACCACAGCCTTTTTCTCAGCACTAGACACAGCGAAAAAGTGGATTTGACTTGACCCTCCAGCTTTCTCTTCACCATAGTTTAAGTCAATCTCTTCCATGCTTTTATTTGCTGCAGTCAAAATACAGTACTTGTATGAGCAGAGAGATATCTATTCTGCCAGAAAATTTTACTTGTGAGAGGGAATAGACTCTACCCATGTGGTTCTTGGGGATAGCAGGTGCAAAACACCTTCTCAGGGGAAGTTCAATGGTGGGAATTCTTAGGATTTTAACACCTTACCCTTTTCTGTCCTCCAAGCACTGGCTGTATTTTGGGCGTTGGACTTGTTCTGTCCCTCATGAGCCACAGCAGCCAAACAGAGTCTCGAGTTCATGTGGCCGCCTCCCTGCGGAGGCTCTCTGAATACCTGGATGAAAGTGGGAGCCAAAGCAGAACCTTCCAGGAGGTAGGCTGGGCAGAGTGAATGAACTCCTTCCCTTTGTGTCATTTGTTTTCCTCCTTGCTGCCCTTTTTTCCACTTCACACATTTTTAATAACCTGGAAGTTACATTTTCCCTCAGTTTCAACTGGAATAAGGGAGACATCTGAGTGACAAACAACAACCTGGGCTCAACCGTAATGCTTTCAAAGTATGTAGCTGTTTGAATCAGCATAGGCTTAAATGTGGCGTGAAAGATAAGAGAGAGCCCTTAGTGAATGAAAAACCAAAGTCAGCAGTCCTTCGAAAGCACTGCCTAAGAAGAGCTGCAGTTTCTGGAGGAAGGTTAAATGGGGATGTTTTAGAAGAGCATTCATACTAAAAATAACTATATGAAAAAAGCCAAGAATAAACTTAAGAAACTGTAGATTAAACAGGTATATAAGGTTTTTTGTTTTTAATAGCAGCTGGTGCGAAAAACTGAGGAAAATTATTTGACTACATATCCTGAAAAGATTTTTTTTGTGTGTGGTTATGGTGTAAACATAGACCGCTCATGTAATACAGAGCTGTATACCAAATATGTTTAAAAGGAACCTCCTGTGCCTGTGTCTCTTTTGGGCCCAGGTGAATCAGAACTGCCTCTTGAGGAGGAGTCAGGGACGACCTTCTGGCCTGACCAGATGCTCTTTCTTTCAAGCAGACACTCTGCCTCAAGCTATTGATACGTACATAATGGCTGTTGTGTTTCCCTGACCTGTCCTCTGCTTTCAGCAATGGGACTCCTTGAATTGGTCAATTTCTTTGGGGCACAGAGCACAGAGTTTTGTTTTACAACATGTACACTAATTCCATTTTTGAAACAGTGTGGAAGATGATTTAGAAATATTAAATATATATACACATACATGTTTTAAGCCTACAGACATTTTTATAACTGTAGAGAAATTTGATTAATAAATGAGAGCAAGACTTTTATAAATGTGCTATCCCCCATTTTTTCTCTTTGTCTGTCTGTCTGTCTGTCTGTCTGTCTGTCTGTCTCTCTCTCTCTCTCTCTCTCTCTCTCTCTCTCTCTCTGGAGCCTGTTTTATGAGGCCTTGGGACTAACAGTTTTGTGTCCTTTCTCCCTTCTGATGGTTCAGTATTGAATTTCTACCTTAGGAGCTGTTTTTCTTTTTCATGCTTTGTCAATCAGGGTTGAAATTGTCCACCTTGTCTTAACAGTATCTTTATAATGGAGGGCTTCATCATGACTATATGAGGAATCAAGGAGGGGGTGATTCACCTAACTTGCAAAGATTGAGGCTCACCACATTGATTTGCATGCCCAAGGTTATTTGGTTAGGGAGTGATCAGTTTGACCCACACACACACACACACACACACACCTGAGCATTGTTTCTCTTGCCAGCATTCCTTTTCATTTCTGTTTTGTTCATTTATTCATTTTACTTGCTTATTAAATTCTCACACCAGTGCTATGAAATAACTAGTATTGTCTTTATTTTACAATTTATCTGATTCCTAAATTCACATTCCTCTTCCGTTATACTCCTACTAGAGAATCAATGTAGTGATGATGTACTGTTTTGATTTTCCTTGTTTGGTTTTGAGTTTGAGTGCAAGGCAGTCCAGAGTGCCCACTGGTGGTGAAAACCAGCAGCTGCTGTCTATAGATGTGTTTCTTCAGGACTGAGTTAGAATTTCAATTCTATCATTTAGTAGCCTCAACATCCTTATCTATAAAATGGGAATAATTATCCCCATCTCACACACAGTCATGAAATATAAATTGGGCAACAGGAACTGCCTTCTTGGCTACCATATTGAAATCCACTTTTTTACCTTGGCAAGTTTGACAGAATATTTAGAATATTGTGTCAACCCATCTGTGTCTCTTTTATTTTCCCTCAGAAGAAACCTTATCCTGCTCTTTTTCTTCTCAGGTTCTCGCCTATACCCTTAGTTGTGTATGTACATCAGCATTCAGTGCTGGAATTATTGAGGCAACGGAGGCAGAAGATATCATGAACAAACTTCGACTATTGGTAGAGAACAACCAGCAGGTTGGAATGTGCTCTGTTTGTTTTCCTCTTAGCTGCTGCCGTTAAATCCTTAAGTCTGACTTCCTCTGAATTAGACTGCAGTGGGATATTTTCCAAGCCTAGAAATGAACTTCTATATTTTTCTATCTCATATCATAGATATATATATATATATATATCACATCATAGATGTTTTCTTTTCTCTTCTCTTGCCATCTTTTATTGACATCTTTTATGTTGCCTAAGTAGTACAGAAGACATTTTATTATCTTTTGAGTATAAAAACTCTTCAAATATGTGGTATAGGATAATAGTAGTAATTTGTAAAGCCAGAGACAACAATATGTAAAAATAAGAATATATCAAGATTTTGATTAGGTAAAATTAGTAGAATCAAGACAGAATCTCTGCTCATGTCTGAATATGTATAGGACAGTTTAGTCACTATTAAAATTTTTATTTCAATTAAATACCTCTCTCCCCCACAAAAATAAAAACTTCTGACATATATTACTACAAAAATGTATTACTCTCTGTATAAATCTATATTTTCACCATAGTATACAATACTTTTTTTTTTTTATATCAGATACTTCAGTCAAAAGTACATAAGATACAGAACTCTGCTTCTTTTTCCCTTCCTTACAGCTTAAAACAAAAGAGCCAGACTGGAAAGAGGATGGGAAGGATTTTGTTGGCTGGTTTGTAGTGAGAATAGGACTTCTTTTTTGCAAAAGAAAAGACTTCTGAATATAAATGATAATGATAATTGCAAACAGTATGAATGTATTTACTACCCTTAAAAGTGGTATGACTGGGGGCCAGAGAGATAGGATAGAGGGTTGGACACTTGCCTTGCTTGCAACTTACCTGGATTCCATCCCCAGTCCCCAGATGATCCCTTAAACTCTGCCAGGAATTCATGAGTGCAGAGCCAGAAATAAGCCTTGAGTACCACTGGTTGTGACCCAATTTAAAACAAAATGAAATAGTTTATATTATATTAATTTTGCCACAATAAAAAATTGAAATAAAGATTCCTTCTCATTCCACATGTCACTGAATTTTCTATTTGAATTTTATCTATTTCTCCAAACGGTGTCCTTAGTGGGTTATAATAAGGCTCACTTGTATAGTTTCAGTAGTTGCTATTTCATACTCTGATGCCCTTAAAAAGGTTTTATAATACAAAAATGTAGGTGTTTGCATATGTTGTGCTTCTTATGGGAAATTGTTTCCTTATTTTGGAGTTTGCTAGAGTTGTGTGATCAATCTTGGAATTTTCATCCTAATTCCTACTGAGAATTGGATCATGTAAGCCAAGTCACTCAATTGTGCAAAACTATGTTCCTAAAATAAACCTTTCACTGAAGCTGAAATCTTTGCACTTAAATTGCAGTGGCTGTCGCAAACAAAAGTCTGGCTTTTAAAAAACAGTTTGTAAGAATCCAGTTTTCCAATGACAAAGAAATGTGCTGGTATGAGACGTGATGTATCTCAGTACTTCTGTTAGTATACATCAGCACTCTTGGTCTGAGCATTTGTTCTTTCTTCCTACACCTTGTTTTTATTTATTTATAACAGACTTCAGGTTTTGCCCTGGCATTAGGAAACATAGTCCATGGTTTGTCTGTGTGTGGACATGGAAAAGCTGAAGACTTGGGCACCAAACTGCTTCCTGCCTGGATCAAAATCGCTCTAGCAGAGGTAAAGCTTAAAAAAAAAATGTTTAAAAAGTTTTTTTTAAAAAAAAACATAAAGGAAAAAGTATGATTTACATGACCATGTATATATTTTACTAAAAGAAATAGCTTACCATATGTGTGTAACTTCAAATAAGAAATGTAATTTTATTTAAACAAAAATATTATTGTAGTTTAGTTAACTTAGTTACTCTAGTCTTTACATTTATGGTTTTGGTATACAAAATTACTCATTTTCACTACCACCAGAGTTCTCAAGACCCTCCACCACTTTTAATATTTCACCTCTTCTTTTCCCTCACTCACTCTCCACCCACTACTTGGTAACCTCAGTTTTGTAATCAAAGATCAATGGCTTATCGAAATTAGGTACTGAAAAAATATAATTATAATACCTTATAAAGAATGCATCCATCTGCCTTATAGATTTAACACACACACACA
>PVKC010006096.1:18739-31873 GCA_004027635.1 Crocidura indochinensis | reverse complement strand
TTTGATCCACACCCAGGGGTGCTCAGGAGTTACTCCTGGCTGTCTGCTCAGAAATAGCTCCTGGCAGGCACCGGGGACCATATGGGACACCGGGATTCGAACCAACCACCTTTGGTCTTGGGTCGGCTGTTTGCAAGGCAAACGCCGATGTGCTATCTCTCCGGGCCCCAGAAGAGAACATTTCTAGCACTGTTTTCTGGCCAAAGTCAGTTTCCAGGTTCTGGGCCCCTAGAGGTCATACAGGCTACCCCGCCTGACACCCCATCCATCACCCACCTGACGCGCATGCCCTGGAACATTTCAGTGCTGGTGTGGAAGGGCAGCACGGTGGTGGCACTGACGCCCGGGCAGTCCAGCAGCCCCAGGGTCAGGCTCTCCATAAAGGCGAAAGCTGAGGCCTTGGACGTGCAGTAGTCGATGGCCCCAGGGATGGCTGAAAGGGCCAGCACTGAGTTGAGGCACACGATGTGGCCGTTCTGCAGCTCCAGCATGCGCGGCAAGAAGGCCTTGGTGGTCTAGGGGTTGCCAGGTGGGTGAGGAGAGGGTCAGTGGCGGCGCAGCACATCCAACAGCCCCAGAGCTAGCATCCACCCATACTGCACTACACTGAACCCTTCAGACCTGGGTTCCTGGTTTGTGGAAGTACCCCCAGCACCCCCAATGTTTCTCCAGCTCCCCACTCACCCAGAATTGGCCCAGGGTGTTGATGTGCTGGGATTTGAGCAGCGCATCATCGTCGCTGTCCATCAGGCTCTTGCCATGCACCACGGCTGCATTGTTCACCAGGATGGTGATGTCTCCCACCTGTGGCACAAGGGGTGTGAGGGTCATGCGGGGTTGATGGGGGTGGAGGGGTTGGGGTCACTCGAGGCCCTGATGAGTCTGAGCTGGGAGACATTAGGGGGAGGCTGCTGTCTTGGGGGTCACTGGGTCTCGGTTCATACAGAGACCAGTGTGAGGAGGAAGGGTAGTGGGTCATTGACAGCCACTTCCCCAGTCTAGGACAGGCATAGGTCTAACCCCCGTGGGGATATAGGAGATGATTCATGTCATATTCCGGCCTAGGGCTGAATCAGCCCCTGCAAAACACACACACACACACACACACACACACACACACACACACACAGTATAGACCAGGGGTGGCAAACAAGTTCGACCCAAAGAGCCAAAATTTTAAACTGTGAGGGTTAGCCACACCACACAGTGACCTGCCAAAGCAAACACTCATACAAAAGCATATAATTTTAACAATAATCTATTAAACACTTGTTGCATTTTGCCATTTTGAGTGAGGGTCAAAATGATGCAGTGATGGTGAGGGTGTGCTGCGTCCTTCACACTAAGAACTAACGGCAAGATACGACACAACATATGACACACGGGTCGCCCTCCCCCACTCGCTGGCTCGTGCAGTTGTTTCAGAGGGATGGGAGACGGATGATGCAGTCTGGGGGCAGGACTACACACCGGGAGATCTCTCCTCAGAGGTCCCTCCTCAGAAGCAGCAAAACAAAATCCAAACTTGGCAAAGAGCCACAGTATACAAAAGAATGATAAGAGGCAAAGAGCTGCATTCATTTTGGCCGGGAGTCGCATCCAGCTCAAGAATCACATGTTTGCCACTCCTGGTACAGACACAGGTGTACAGACATATGAACACACAGACATACATATACATATAATAGACACTCATAGGCACACAGACATATGAACACACACACAGACATTCAGGCATAGATATAGTCACTCACAGGCACAGACACACATATAGCAATACAAATTCACACACATACAAATACAGACACAAATATAAGCACACAGACAGACTCACACATCTACACACATCTACACACACACAGGTACACTCAGACAGACACAGAAGCACAGATACACACAGACACAGACTCACACATATTTATACACAGAAACACAAGATACACAGACACACTAACCACACATGAACCCCACATACACGCAAACACCCACGCAGACATGTGGCATGGTCCAGTTCCAGAAGAAAGTTCCCCACAGACCCCCCCCCCCCCCAGAAAGGTTGTTCCCAGTCCTGGGCAGTCCCCTCTTGCCTTCTCCCGCACGGCCTTGGCCGTCTGGTACACCTCTTCCCGGTTGCCCACATCACAGATGAAGTAGTGGCACTCGGTGCCCATCTGCCGAATCTCCTCTGTCGTCTCCTTCAGGCATTTCTC
Source organism: Crocidura indochinensis (assembly GCA_004027635.1). Classification (NCBI taxonomy): domain Eukaryota; kingdom Metazoa; phylum Chordata; class Mammalia; order Eulipotyphla; family Soricidae; genus Crocidura; species Crocidura indochinensis. Next base: position 29,663 of record PVKC010006096.1, on the reverse strand, counting down.
AGTCCGGCCCCAGAGAACAATCTGGAAGGAGTGAGTAACAGCAGGTGGTTAACTTCAGAGTCATCCATCATATGGGCCAAGGACAGAGCTCAAGCCCAGGGCTCATGCCTGGATGAGCGGGGCCTGGTCCAACTTCTGCATCTTATGTTCCCCCACTCAGTAAGTTGGGGTCACCCTGCTGACCCCCCAACTCTACCAAGCCAGTACTGACATACACACTCCAAGACTGCTGGATGTGGCCCTATAAATAGAGAAACAAGTGAGCCAGACAGATTCAAAGATCACCTTCAGAAGTTCATTTTTTCACCTACTCTGCCCACAAACTGGCCTCTGAGAGCATCTAGAGTTAGTGAGAAAGGGCCAGAGTGACAACACAGTGGGGAGGGCGTTTGCCTGGCATGCGGTCGACCCAGGTTCGATCCCCGGCAACCCATATGGTCCTCCAAACCTGCCAGAAGTGATTCCAGGAGGAACCCGAACATTGCTGGGTGCCCCCCTAAAAAAAAAACCCCAACAACCCAGAGTTAGTGAGTAGGGAACCAGCAGCATTCGGACAGGGCTGCCACTTTTCCTAGAGGCCCAGCACAGTTCTCTGGCTGAGTAAGAAGCCAGGGCAGAGATCTGTCAATGCTAGGGTTCCAGAACACTCATCAGGCCGGCCTTGTCACCAATTGGATCTGGAGTCAAATTTATTCTGAGGCCTGAAGCTCTTCAGTCTGTTCGATGATGGGCCTTGAGAATTGCACGAGCAGGCAAGCCCTTAGGGATCTTTCTGGTCTGGGAACGCTCATCTCTGAGATTTGCTCTTTGCCCCCCAGAGGTGTCAGAAAGCTGATGCTGTTGAAGCATCCTGCTAGAAAGGAAGGAAGGAAGGAGAGTTCTCTAAATTCTGTCTGATCCTAAATGAAATAGATTTACTGTCTGGTTCACTATTGTGAGACCAAAGCGAATGATTCCCTTTTAATTTATTTATTTTTCATTGTTGTTTTTTGGGGGCCACACCCAGCAGTGCTCAGGATTACTCCTGGCAGGCTTGGGGACCATATGGGATGATGGGGATCGAACCTGGGTCTGTCCCGGGTCAGTCACATGCAAGGCAAACACCCTACTGCTGTGCTATCGCTCTGGCCCCTTGATTCCCTTTTAGATGGAAATAGAAATGATTTACCATCCCTGCCTTGAGTTGCATATATTTGTGATTTCAAGTGATAAAACTGTTTTTTTGTCCTTCACTAAAAAAAAGTCCCAAACCCAACATGTGCAAACCTCAATGTGTAAAGCCTGTCAAGGGGACTATATTTTTCTTTTTCGTTTTTGCTTTTTGGACCACACTCAGTGATGCTCAGGGCTTACTCCTGGCTCTACACTCAGAAATTACTACTAGTAGGCTTGGGACATATGGGATGCAGGGATTGAACCCGATGGGCTGTGTGCGAGGCAAATGCCCCACTCTCTGTGCAATCTATCACTCTTGCTCCAAAGAAGAAAGTTTTTTGCCCTTTGGCACCTTTTATTTTCATTTTGAAAGCAACTAACTGGTAAAAATAGTCAGGCCCACTGGACAGGTCTACTTTTTTTTGGGGGGGGCGGGGGGAGTCTGGGCCAACCCAGCTGTGCTCAGGGCTTACACCTGGCTCTGTACTCAGGATAATTTTTAGTAAACTTGGAAGACCATATGGGATACCAGGGATACCAGGGATTGAGCCCAGCTACTCTGCATATAAAGCAAGCACCCTGCCTACTCTACCATCACTCTGACTCATGGCCAGCCTTTCCTTGTTTTGCTTTGTGGCCATACCTAGTAGTGCTCAGGAATTATTCCTGCACTCAGGGTTCACTCCTGGTGGGGTTCAGGGGACTATTTAATACTGAGGATTGAACCTTGGTTGGCCTGTGCAAGGCAAGCACCTTCCCTGCTGTCCTGTCTCTTCAGCCCAGGCCAACTTTTTTGTTTTGTTTTGTTTTGTTTTGTTTTGTTTTTGAGTCAGGAATTACTACTGGCTCTGCACTCAGAAACCCCTGCTGGCAGGCACAGGGGACCATATAGGTTGCCAGAATTCAAACCACCCTCTGTCCTGGATCGGCAGCGTGTAAGGCAAATGCTCTACTGCTTTGCTGTCTCTCAGGTCCCTGGCCAACCTTTCAAGGCCAGTTGCCAACACTGCTCCCATTCACCTACACTCTAGCCACTTAATGTCCACTAGATTAGTGACACGTAAGAGCAAAGTCACACAGATAGCTCACTACTGAAGGCAATTCTTTACCTTAAAATCACAGGACTTTGGAGGAATCAAAGAAATAGTTCAGCAGGAAAGGTGCTTGCCTTGTATGCTCCAAGCTGGAGTTCAATTCTCTGATGCCCCTATTTGATCCCCAGAGCTCAGCCAGGAGTGAGTCCTGAATGCAGAACCAAAAATAAGTCCTGAGCACTGCTGAATGTGACCTCCTAACAAGTCTTGGGATTTTGGGCTGGGATAGCTAAACAGGCCAAATGCTTGTTTATTGGTAGAGAACTTTGGATTGGTCCTCATATTGCCCTCTAATTAGATGTCTCTCAATTGGTTCTTTTGGTTTACATGTTAAAAAGATGTTTCCCCATTGCCTCTTCATCAGAGGCTTTTTCCCTCTCCCCTTGAGAATGGGTTTTGTTTTTCCCAACAAAGGCTGCTTTGGAGGCCTGGAGGAGGAGCTGCCATCTTGGCTTGTGGTTCCATGTGGTGAAACAACTGGCTTGTGGGCCTGTTATTCCTTCCCAACTGTATGTGGATTATTTCCTGCATTGGAATTGTTGCTGGACCTGAATCTCTTGTCCTACCTGGACTTGGGACATGGGGATCCTTCTCCTTCTCTGGGGATTGTGGAGCATACAACTCACCATTTCACATCTGGCGCCCGAACAAGGACACACTTGTTTACATTTAACCCAGGATTCAATCCACATCACACTATCTCCTTTTTTTTTTTTTTTTTTTTGTGGTTTTTGGGTCACACCCGGCAGTGCTCAGGGGTTACTCCTGGCTCCATGCTCAGAAATTGCTCCTGGCAGGCACGGGGGACCATATGGGGCACCAGGATTCGAACCGATGACCTTTTGCATGAAAGGCAAACGCCTTACCTCCATGCTATCTCCCAGGCCCCAAATCACACTATCTCCTAAGCACTGCCAAGAGTGACTCCCAAGCACATAGCCACGTATATCCTAGGCACTGCTGGGTGGGTCCCCAAAACTAAAACCCAAGCTCCCAACTCACCATTTTAGATAAAGACCAGTAATAGACTTGGGAGGGGGGAAACAGTTTTCCCAAAAATGTAGTTTCCCAGAACTAGGAATTTGCTGGTTTTTCTTTCTTCTATTTGTGTGTGTGTGTGTGTGTGTGTGTGTGTGTGTGTGTGTGTGTGTGTGTGTGTGACACCCAGAGGCTTTTAGGCGTTACTCCTGGCTCTGTGCTCAGAAACTCAGAAATCACCCCTGACAGGCTTTGGGGAACCATATAGAATGCTGAGGATCAAATCAGGATTGGTCATGTGTAAGGCAAATTAGGTAGGGTCAGGGTAGGTAAATGCCCTACCTGCTGTGCTATTACTCCAACTCCTGGTTTTTCTTTTCTTTCCATTTTTGGTTTTTGAAGTACACCTAGTGGGGGTTCCTCCTGGCTTGGTACTCCATAAGCACTCTAAGTGGTACTCATTGAGCCATGCAGAATAATATCAAACTCATGGACCCTTGTACAGAGCATCCAATCTAGGCCTTGGAGCCAGCTCTTAGGCCCTTTGATTAGGGTTTTTTGGGGGGTTGGGATCACATTCAAGGGTACTCAGGGGTTATTCCTGAGTCTGTGTGAGTTCTGGCAGTGCTCAAAGACCACATGTGGAGCTGGGGATAGTCCTGGGATTAGCCATATGCAAAGAGAGTACTTAACTCCTGTACTACCTCTCTGGCCCTAATTGGTTAGAAGGTGCAAGAAAACATCTAAATTATTTTGGGGGGGGGAGGAGCCACACCCAGTGACACTCAGGGATTACTCCTGGTTCTGCACTCAGAAATCACTCCTGACAGGTTTGGGGGACCATATGGAATGCCGGAGAATTGAACCCAGGTCAGTCACATGCAAGGCAAACACCTTACTACCTGCTGTGCTATTATGCTGGACCAGACATCTGACCTATTTTTAAGCCCATGAGCCACTACCGGGAAGGCGAACATGGAAACTCCACTGTGGCCAACACTCTTTCCGCAGAAGGCCCAAAGGGCAGGCAAGGCCGTGAGGAGGAGGCCAGGGTTATGTCCTGACCACAAAAGCCCATCCAGGGCCAACTGGCTGTGGTGAGCCGCCTCCCAGGGACACTTGCTTCCCTGCAGCTAAAAACAGACCTACAGTGTGTCCCCAGGGGCTGAGTGGACTCGTTTAGCCGGGAAGGGACAAACATCCGCTCAGAAACAATGTACGGGACTGCCTCGCCATAACTCAGCCTCCTTGTACTCATTGTTGCTATTTCTGTCCACTGATTTGTCACCATCTGTCCGCCTGTCCTTCCTCCCACTCACCCACCGCACCTTCTTTCTTTCCTTCCTGCCTGCCTCCCTACTGTCCTTCACCTATCACCCATCACCCATCATTCCTCAAGCCTCTTCACTTTGGCATCAGCCCCAGCAAACCCTCTCTGACTTCATCAAATTCAGTGCCCTTAACAACCCATCTGTTCTTGCCCTCTCCGCCATGGCTGTGGACATCCAGGCACTGGGCATGGATGGGGTGGGGGACACACGCCCATGCCAGGAATATCCCCCATCTGAGGCAGGGCAGGTACTGGCTTGGGTAAGAGCTACAAGAACTTTGGCAAGTAAGATGAGAATTGATTCAAAATGTTCCACATCACTAATCATCAGGGAGATGCAAATCAAAACAACAATGAGGTAGCATCTCACACCTCAGAGACTGGCACACATCATAGAGAACAAGAACAATCAGTGCTGGCATGGATTTGGGGAGAAAGGGGCTCTCATTCACTGCTGCTGCGAATGTCAACTGGCTCAGCCTTTTTGGGAAAAATATAGACATCCCTAAAAAAAAAAAATCTAGGAACTGAGCTTTCATTTGACCAGCGTAGGATGACACCAAGCTATTAACCCAAAACAGTGTTCCGCCATGTTCCTCTTTTCTGTAAACTTTTTTCCTTTGATATGTAAAAGCCCACCCTCCTTGCTCCATCTGGTTAAATTTTGTGTCATGGGTTGAATAAAGAAAGAGCAATTCTGGCTTGGGATACTCAGAGAGACGACAAGGTGCAGGCTGGTTCCTTTATTCTTCTGACTGGCTTAGTTTATTAATCCTTCAACACTACCTTGTTTCTTTAGACTCATCTGCAAGGGGTTGGAGATATGATGTATGGGGTGATGGCACAACTCTGGGGATTTATTTCATAGACCAGTGATTCCATTACCTGGAATCTATCCCCAAGTGCCCTAAAACAAAACAGAGATAAGACATTTGCACTCCTATGTTCCTTGCAGCACTATTCACAGTAGCCAAAATCTGGAAAATAATCCCAAGGACTGGAGAAGGAAGTGACAGTGCATCTATACAAGATATTACTTGGTCTGCAGGAAAGAAAATGTCATGCAGTTTGCTGCTCTTTGGGGGAGATGTGAAAGGGTCATGGGAGTGAGGTTAGTCAGGGAGAGAGACTGACACAGAATGACCTCTCTTCTGTAGCATAGAAAGAAGCATGATGGTGGAATAATGAATGTTCAAAGACAATGGGAACAAAAAAGCTGAGACCTGGAACTTAGTAGAAAATATGCTACTTGGTGTGAGGGGCAGGATAGGGAAAGGGCAATGTCTAGGTGGAAGGAAGAGCTTAACCTGGTGGATGGAAGAGGAGGAGGAGCTGAGAGGGGTAAAGCATCGTGTATGAAGCCCTCTCAGCAACATGCTGTGAACCACAGTGCAAAAAAATGTTATATATAACATATTATATATAAACGATATATTTATATAATATATAATATCAATAACATATATTTAACAATATAAATATATTTAGTACATACTATTAAATATATTTATATATCTTAATATATTATATATTAAATATGTATTTAATAAAATGTGGGCCTTTCATAGAAGCAGACTGATAAGTGAGAGGCAACTGGGGGTGGTGTTGGTGGAAGGAAGTGGATGGATGTTGAAACATTGTATGCCTCAACCCCAATCATGAATAACTTTGTAATGTCACAGTGATTAAACACAAACAAGAATGAATGAATGACAGGGGGCCGGAGTTGTGGCGCAAGCAGTAGGGCATTTGCTTTGCAAGCATTGACCTAGGACGAACTGCGGTTGGAACCCACCAGCGTCCCATATGGTCCCCCAAGCCAGGAAAGCCAGGAGTGATTTCTGAGCGCATAACCAGGAGCTACCCCTGAGCGTCACTGGGTATACCCCTCCCCCCAAAAAAGAATGAATGAATAAATGAATGAAGGAGGTTGGAGAGTGGGGACAGGGATAAGGCACTTGTCTAGGATGTGGCTGACCTGCCTTAAATTCCTCGCACCATACAGGGTCCCCCAAGACTTGCCAGGAGCACAGAGTCAGGAATACCCCTGAGCATGGCTGGGTATGACCGATCCCCACCAAATGCACTAAAAAACAAAAACAACCTTGCAGGGTCAGAGTGATAGCACAGCGTTAGGGTGTTTGCCTTGCACGCTGCTGACCCGGGAAGGACTCAAGTTTGATCCCTGGCATTCCATATGGTCCCCTGATCCTGACAAGGACAATTTTTGAGCGCAGAGTCAGGAATAACCCCTGAGTGCCACTGGGTTTGGCCCCAAAACAAAACAATAATAAATATTATTATTATTAGCCCCCAGACACTGCCAGTCCAAGCCCCTCTCCAAACCTCCCCAGGATGTCTTGGTAGGACTCCCCAACCATCCACAGTCACAGAGAAGGGACTATTTATTTGCAGCTTTGCAAGTAACAGAGGCTCCCTAGTTCTGGCATTACTCTTGACCCTCCCTGAGCTGCTGAGCCCATATCCTGTCTCCTAGAGGTCAGGGAAGAAAGCCAACCCCTCAGGGGTTCCCTGCCACCCTACAGACTGTTCAACACATTCAACACTTCTTGGTTGTAAGTGCTATGACACTTTGTGTACTCGTATTCATCCCACAGAACCCTACGTGAATGTTCCCTTTGTCCCGAAACTCGCCTGGTCACTCCTTTTACTCTCCCGACAAGAGTGCCAGGACACTAAACAATGACAAACATAGGGCACATCTGCTGCAGACCCAGCATCACCTTGAGTACACCCTAGTGATGTCTCAGGATGATCTCGACATCCCAAGGTGGGCCTGGCAATTGGGCCCATTTTCCGGAAGAGTCTCACAAGGGCCAGGTGACTTGTCCAAGGTTGTACCACTTAAAAGCAGCAGAGTTGGGTGTTGAGGGAGGCAGGTGGTGCCCAGCAAGGCTGGCCCTGGCACAACCCTCCACAGACCAAGCCCCCCCTCCATGAGCACCCCAGAACCTCATGGACCTCAGCATGTGCCAGGCCCAGAGCCAAAGCCGAGCCGTGCAACCACATGACCCAGTCCCTGGAGGCTTCTAGAAAAATCTACTGAGCAGAGAACACCAGGTCTCTTCTCTGTCCACCCCTCCTGGACCGTACTTCCCCCTGCAACGCCTTGTCTGGAACCCAGCTCTGGCCTGAACCTTGCGGGTGGTCCCGAAGGGTCCCAGGAGAAGCATCTGGTTAGCATTGGGTCAGCCCGGCCCCGGATGCTGTATCTTTGGAGCCCCAAGAGGCTATGTCAGCCTCTCTGAAGGAATGAAGCAACAGGCACTGCACCCCACACAAGGCTGGGTGGAGGGCTCCAGGCCCCATTCTGGGTGTGCACAGCCCGTCCAGCTTAGCGCCTCCAGCAGAGGAAGGCAAGAAAAATCCTCCCCAAGGATCGGGAATGATTACACAGTGGAGAGGGTGTGTGCCTTGCAGGAGGCAGACCTGGGTTCAATCTCCAGCATCCCAGAGGGTCCCAGTGATTTCTGAGCACAGAGCCAGGAGTAAGCCCTGAGTGCCAGTGGGTGTGGTCTGGAAAACAAAACAAAAACTAAAGCAAAAACAAAAATCTGCCCCACAGCCAGAACAAGCAATAAGACTGCAAACAAGAAATCAAGAGGGCCTGAGTGATGATAGCTCAGTGGTAGGGCGTTTGCCTTCTATGCGACCCATTCAGGACCGACCCTGGTTCCATCTTCAGCATGCCATATGGTCTCCTGAGCCTGCCATGGGGCGATTTCTGATTACAGTCAGGAATAACCCCTGCACACCACCAGGTGTGGCCCCAAACCAAAAAACAAACAAACAAAATCAAAACTAGGTGTAGAATGCAAGGAGAAATATGGGGTTCATTGGGGGGTGGTGGTGGGGGATGGACTGTGATCTCTATAGCACCAGGAAGGCTGAACTTTGCTCTCCTGGTCCCTATCCCATTGCTGAGCCTCTTCCTCCCCAATCTACTGATGAGGGGCACCAGAGTCCACCATTCTGAGTTCAAGGTTCAGATTCTGATCTTCCACTTCGGAGGTACCTGAACTCAGAAACGTTGTCTTGTCCTTTCTCTGGACAGAGTGGAGACCAGCAAAATCACATATCCCTGACTCCCCAGGCTGGCAGCCACCTTCCAGGGATGCCACACTGTCACCTGGTCCCTCGCTAGCTAGAGGAAGCGAGAACTACTGCTTGTCTCACACTTGAGGAAACTGAGGCACTGACAGTCCAGTTGCAGCCTATGGCAGTGCAGCCCTGACCCCTCAGCCATGGTGGGAGCCAGACCACCTGAGAGAAGGTGGTGGCACAGGATAGGGGTCACCTAGCTCATGCCACAGACAAGGGGAGGCTAGCGGCGCGCAGGGAAGAAGGCCAGGTCTACTTTGGTGGATGGGTGGCATGAGACGTTGAGTCCATCGCCAGGATACTGGACCCTTAGAAGGTAGGGTGGGAACAAGAGTGCCTCTCTGGGTACCAGGGATAGTGTCTGGGTGGATGCAGGGATTCCAGAACATTCTGGGTTCTCCAAATGTATTGAAGGAGAACGGCACAACCCAGCTGCATCACTTTCAGTTCCTAGGCCTCATCATATCAGGCCTAGGCCTCATTCCTAGGTTGGGGTGTAGAATGCCTATACCTACCTCAGGTCCATAATTTATCTCAGGCCCATGTTACAGTTCTGTTATACCTTAGACCCATGTTACATCTTGGCCCATGTTGTGCCTCAGACTCATGTTATATCTCACACCTATATCTACTTCAGGCCACATTACACCTTAGGACCATGTCTACCTCAGACCCATATTAAATCTTAGGCCCATGATTTACCTCAGAACTATGTTATATATCTCAGACCTATGTCTACCTCACGTCCCATTATACCTTAGGACCATTTCTACCTCAGACCCATATGTCTTAGGTATGTCAGGCCCATGATATACCTCAGACCCGTGTCTATCGTAGACCCACATATCCCTCAGGTCCTTACACTCAACTATAATCTTCCCACCAGCAGTCCTCTCCCTATACCTTCTTGCCTCAGGTTCTGCTCAAGTCTCTCTGGCTCTGTCTGTCGGTCTGTCTGTCTGTCTGTCTGTCTGTCTCTCTTTGTTTCTCCTTGCTTGTTCTTGTGGTGCTAGAAATCAAATCTATGTATTATGCGTATGAAGCATGTACTTTATCACTGAGCTACATTTCTGGCCCTCTAGTATCTCTTGACCTGAGAGACCTCTGTATAAAATGAAGATACTTGTTCTCTCAGCCCTATCCCTGCTTTATTAACAAACCATCGGTTTTATGTTCAAAACAAAGCTGAGCTGAAGGTTGAGAGACTTCCCAGATATTCTCTGTACCACTCATTACATCTGCCTCAAGTTCCCAAGTTCCCACAGGACTTGGTCTTGAACATTCCATGGGTTTCTGTGGGGCTCATTCCCACCCCAAACCCGGGTAGCTGCTGGTCTTCCCACACTTTGGCCTATTCCAGGATGTGGTAGAATCAAGCTCACAGTACATAACTTTTTGGATCTGTTTCTTCCCCTTAGTCTTAGGCGCTGCCAGTTCCTCCATGTCTTACCCTGACCTGGCAGTTCATTCTAGCCCGGAATAATGCGCCATTGTCAGCTACCACAGTTTATTTATCCTTTCACCTGGGGAAAGACATGGTGCCGCCGAGTTTTGTCATGACAAAGCCACTATAAACATCCGTGTGCATGTCCCCACGTCCGACTTTCCAGATCTGTCCAGTCATTAGGAATCAATCACATATGCCTGTGGGTGAGCCTGGCTGGTTCCCATCACCCTCCCTGGTGGACATTTTTTTTCCTTCCTTTGGATCTGGCCATTCTTGGGAAAATTCTCTAAGGAAAAACCCTTCAAGGAAGAGGTAGAGGATTCCAGAAACCAGGACATCTTTCAGAACTTACAGTCAGAAATGTGAGATCTGATGTTGCTTTGCAGAAACAGAAGGGCATGTCAGTAGCTGAGAATGAGATATGGGGGCAGAATTCAGCCAGGCCCGGGGCTGAGCCCCAGTTTCTTCTTCTGCACCCCAAGAGAGGGTTTGAGAGTCTGGTGGGGGGAGAAGATGCCCAGAAAACTGGTATTCACAGACCACTGTCTAGCTTCCAGATTACCACTGGAGAAATGGGCCTGGGAAGACCAGTGCGTGGATAAGGTGTGAACAGATCAAGTTAACTCAGGACAGCTCTATATTGAGAAATTTCCAGAATATTGGAAAGTGGACAGCAAACCAGACACTCCCTGTCCTATCCACTCACCATTCACCAGAGTTCCTTTCTTCCTTTTTTTTTACTTTTCCTTCCTTCCTTCCTTCCTTCCTTCCTTCCTTCCTTCCTTCCTTCCTTCCTTC
>PVKC010006096.1:0-18639 GCA_004027635.1 Crocidura indochinensis | reverse complement strand
TCCTTGGCCCCTCAAGGAGTACTGGGGAGCCCCTGAAACACTAGGAAATCAATTCTCCCCCCTGCCGTGGAGTTTACTTTCAGCCTGTTTGGTGGATGGTGTACCTGGGTGTACCTGGAAGAAGGTGAAGCTATCAGTGGCCCAGAGTGATCATGGGGTACAAAGACCCAGTGAGGGAACTACCTCTGTGGGGGGGAGCTGCAGAGGCAAATGGAGGCATTAAGTGGGAGACAGGAACCCCTCTTTGAAGAGTTGTTCTCAGAGAAGGCTCTGGACTTGGGGACCAGTTCCTCACCTGTGTATGTTGGGGGTGAGACTGAGACAGGGGTGGGTGAGGAGCTGGGACACCCCAGGAGGCAGTCTTGACAGAGGAAGATGGGGAAGGGCTTCCGACTGGTCTGACTTTGGGAAGAGGGTTCCTAGGGGCGCTACAGAGTCATTCCGGGGTACCCCCTGCTGCCCTTTCCAGGGGAGGTCACTTGGGCAGTCCCTGCTCTGTGGCTGTCAGCGGCTTCCAGAACACTCAGCAAGAGCCCAGGACCCATGTGTGGGGCTGGGAGGAAGCAGAGTGGTTCTGGATACTGCCCCTCCTCACTGGAGGGGACCCCCATTTTTGCAGGGGCTACAGAAAGCCCTTGCAAAGTGGGTGTAGAGTGGGACAAGGTGGCCCAGGTTCTCCTAGAGAAGTGAAAAGGAATTGAGAAAAGGTGGGGTTGGTGGGCTGGGACCCCAGAAAAGGAATAAAAAGTGGGGGAGCAGCGGCTGGGGGAGGTGCCCAGGGAAGTGGGCACGGTGCCCATGGGGGTGGAGAAGGGGTCCCCCTCCCGAGTGCCCATGCTTCCTGGCGGCCAAGTAAACAGACGCGGTGATGTCACAGGCTGACCCACGGCTGAACCCGGAGCTGTAAATGAGACACAAGGTGCCAGCAACCTCCCTCCGGCCCGGCCTGCGCCACACACGCTCGCCGGCGGCCTGAGGTTACCCCAGCTGGACAGCACAGGCCACTGCAAACGCCACAGACATTGCAACACGCAGCCCGGCTGCTGGCCTCCCAGTGAACCTGCCCCGGGCCCCATGGCCAGCCCCAGCCCCCAAACCCAGCCTGGCCTCTGGGTGCAGCCTGGGGGGGGGGCTCCTGCAGGCAAATGGGGGAAGGCTTTGTCCCTCCCAGCCTGTGATATGGAATCTTCTCCTCCAGCACTGGTGCATAGCCATTCCATGCCCCCTCATTCAGCCCGGCCACCTGCCCCGCTTCCCCTTCAGTGCCAGGGCCTGGGGCAGGAGCCGTGTGGTGGGGGCGGGCAGCTTGGACTCTGCTCTGGAGTTCATCTGCTGTGTGACTTTCAGATGAGTCACTTGGCGTCTCTGGGCCCCAGCAGCTCCCTGTGGGAAAGTGCTGAATGGAAACTAGCCTCCAGGGGTTGTGGGGGCAGGGGAAGGTCAAAAGGGCAGGAAAAACCAGGGCTGCTGCCTTCCCCAGGGCACCCTCAACTTGGCCTTCCAGGAGAATGGGGTGTGGATCACAGGGGTAATCTGTCCCCCAGGGTCCAAGGCCCCCCCAACTTAAATCCTTATTGGGGTTTGGGGAAACTGAAACATGACCCAGGGTTTGATGTGCACCCCACGAACGCACAGCAGACAACAGCCAACAGCTGACAACAGTGGACAACAGCCAATAGCTAACAGCTGACAACAGCCAACAATGACCAACAGCTAACAGCCGACAACAGCTGACAACAGGCAACAATAGCTGATTCCTTTCTTTTAATGGACTTCACACACAACGAACACACACACTGGCTTAGTGATCTGTGGCCTTGGGACCTGGTTACCTCCATAAACACACTCATACATTCATATACACATATCCACCCACACATATACTCATATATATTTTCAGACACATACTCTCACATATACATGTATCCACTCACACACATATACATACATCCATACCTACACATACATCCCACATACACACATTCACTCTCACAGCTGGCATGACTCGATCTTTCTGTGAAACGAACTATGAGGCCCCTGGTGGGGGGGGGGGCGCCTTCCAAGCATGGACTGTAGCAGGGACACCCACCTAAGGACCAGCCCACATGATTTGTAGGAGTCCTGCACAAAATGAAACTGGGGATCTTTTGTCCTAAAGTTGAGAGGGGACTAGGACAATAACTCAAAGGGCAGGAGCACTTGCCTTGCACACATAAGGACCCAAGTTTGAGAGACATAGTATTTGGCCCCCACCTGGCTCAAGCATCGAACCCTGTAGCTCAGGTGACCATCTCATTTGGATGACCCGAGTCCCCTGAAAACTGCTAGAGGCCACCCCTGCCCAAAAAAATCATTGAGAATTAGTTCAAGATGACCATAGCAGGCTCTAATGCTCAGACAGGAAGCTGGTCAGGGCGCCTGTGTGTGTGTGTGTGTGTGGGGTGATAGCCATGGGGCAAAAGAACCAGAGCCAAGTCAGGACTTTTCTCCCATCCCTGGAAAGCAGGAAACATGTTTCAGAAGCCCTTTCGGAGATGCAGCTCTGGTGCACCCAACCAGGCTGCCTGCAACTGCTAGCCAGCGTACCCCACTGGTGTTGGGTGAGTCCGATTTCCTGGCACAGTGTTCAGGGTGCAAACTCACTCATCAAAACTCCTGCAAGCAGAGACTGTGCTCCAGCCCTGGGCACAAGAGTCCGTTTGCACTCTTGAGGTCCTGGAAATGTCACAGCAGGAAGTGTCAGAGCTGGGACTCCCCACCCTGGGGACAGTTCCAAGAGCTGCTGGCGGAGATAACTACATAACTGTGGTTTAGGGAAAGGAAAGACTTTATTGGGGCGACCTTTTTGACATCGCCTTCCTACCCCAACTTGAAAGTTGGAGGTGCTCTGGTCCAATAGCCCACAGCAGCTGGGCCATTCAGGATGACCTGACCTTCAGCTAATTAAGCGTAATTTTGGGTGGGCCTCCTGAGGACAAGCTTTAAATGATTTCACTAGGGACCCTCAGGCTAGTCCACAGTAATCTTGGGTCTCATCGGGATCAGGCCCTCAACTGAGCAGGTATCTATCAGCCTGCGGATCCGGGCCAGGAGGGCTTAGGGGTGCAGGGGAAGTGGCTGGACAATGCAAGCGGAAGTGGACTTCTGGGAACAAATAGATTGAGGGGAGTGGGGGAAGCTCGTACCAGCCTTGCACAAAGTGGGGCTCCTGTTGGCGGCCTTCCCTCCTCAGAGAATACTGCAGGAAATTGGGTCCTTTTGTGTGTCCTCCACCCAACCCAGTCCACCCAGTGTGTGCCTGGTGTTTCACCTCCTTCACCCAGTTTAGGGCATCCTCAACCTTCCATATTCAGCAACCAGGCCACCCGGAGTCACATCCTGGGACTGTGTGCTGTGTTTGGTTGGGTAAGTTGATACCCTCTCTGAGTCCTCTGAGTTTGATTCTTTAAGTCAAGAGTCACCTATAGATAGGAAGCTCCCCAAATACCCTACCTGCCCCAGTATCCAGCAAAGCAGTCACTGTGTGTCCCCATGACAAACAAAGGATGGCATCTGAGCCTATGTCTTGGGCAATACCCACTTGGTCCTGAGATCTGGGATAACCCTGCCTGTCCCTCCATCCTGCCAATCTCCAGGTAGAACCTTCTGGAATGTTCCCTGTGAATAGCTGCCCTCCTTGGCAGGGGACAATGGGAGCCTTCAGTTTGGGATTCACTCTCCAAGAACAAAGCTTCCTCAGTGATGTTCTCTGCTGCCCCAGCCATGCTCGGGGCACTTGGAAACATGATGGTGACACTCCTGTCCAAGATGAGACAGGAGGCCCTGGAAATGGAGCCAGCTGAACCCTGGCTGGCATATAGAAAATTCCCAGTTTCCTATATGGGTCATGTCTTCAGTTTATGAGTCACATCTGGCAGTGCTCAGAAATTGAGCTGCAACAGAGTAATTCCTGGCTCTGCACTCAGGAATTGCTCCTGGCAGTGCTTAGGGGACCATATGGGATCCTGGGGATTGAATTCAGTCGGCCATATGCAAGGCCAGAGCTTGCTTTACTATCTGTGCTAATTCTCTGACCTCTCCTATAGGAAAATCTTATGGACTTTTCCCCATGGTCTGGGGTGGGGGGTTTTGTCCACAGATGAGGAGACTGAGGCCCAGAGAGTGAGGCCAGCAGAAATGGCTTCCCTCACTGCCTCTCATGAAGGAAGTGTCCTAATCCTTAGAACCTGGGAATGGTTACACGGAAGGGGATTAAACTGCAGATGGAGTTAGGTTTGCTAATCAGTGAATTTCAAGATAGCAAGAAGAGCCGGATAATCCCGATGGGCCCAGGGCTGTGACCAGGGGCCTTTGAAGTGGGAAGGGAGGATGTGCCGGGCCAGAGTGATGCAACTTTGCAGGATGGAAGGAAGGAGGTGCCCCCACCCCAGGCAAGGAATGTTTGGGAAAGGGTCAGGAACCACAGCCTTAGAGTTCCCAGGAGCGGGGCCTAACTTGGGCTGGTCTTTTGCTTGCCAAATGGACTGGTTCTGAGAGCCCTCTGCTTCTGGAACTTTCTCACAAATTCTCCATTGGACAGAGGGTCTGAAATGCTGAGGAACCTGCCTGGGGTCTCACCTTAATTCAAGGAAGAATGAGCTGAAGTGAATGTTGGCACTATACAGGGTCCTTGAGAAAGAGATGCAACCACATATGTGCACACACATGTTACATACATGCACACAGGTGTATATGCAACTACTCAGGGACATGTGTGCATGTGCATAGACATATGTGCTCACACACCCATGGGCTCACACCTATACAAGTTTGCACACGCAGATGCTCATATCACATACACACACTCTCACACATTTACTCACCAACATAAAGGTTCCAGAGGTGTCCCCCATCAGGTCGAAAGGCTGAGTGGTCCTATCCATGAGGGCCAGGAGGATGAGGACAGGGAGGCAGCCATGCCCTCTGCCCACGGGAAGATCACTCTGGCTTTTGGGTCATGCTTTACTCACTAACTCCAGACCTGGCTAGAGCAGGGCACGCTCAGCTGATACTGACTGGGTCTCACTGTACACCCCTGAAGCTGGGCACTCTTAAGAAATATCAACCTATGTGGCTTCTGGGCCCGGGAGATAGCATGGAGGTAAGGCGTTTGCCTTTCATGCAAAAGAAATATCAACCTGCAAACATGACTGAGCCAAGCAACTTCCTTTCCAATCTACAACAGCAGTTATGTAATTGAAGCTTCTACAAAACGGGCCAAGAATGCCACTACAACCTATTAGTAGGCTACTTTTTTTTATTTTTTATTTTTGGGTCACACCGGTGATGCTCAGGGGTTACTCCTGGCTCTGTGCTCAGAAATCGCTCCTGGCAGGCATGCGGGACCATATGGGATGCCGAGATTTGAACCACCGTTGGTCCTGGGTTGGCCGCTTGCAAAGGCAAACACCTTACTGTGCTATCTCTTTGGCCCCCATCAGGTTACTTTGAATGGAGGCTCACATTACCCATTTGTTTTTGGTTTGAGGGCTATGCTAGTGGTACTTGGGAACTACCCCTGGCTCTGTTTGGTGGTCACTCCCAGCAGTCCTAGGGGAACATGCCATGCTGGGACAGAACCCGGGACTCCTACGTGCAGAGTCCGCTGATCCCTCTCCCCAACAATAGGGACTCTCTCTGCTTCCCTGAGCCATGAACCCTATGAAAGCAAGAGTTTCAGTTGTACCCTGAAAAGTTCATCCTGCTCTTCCCTCTAGTGACCAGTACTGGACTGGAGGGGGTCTAAACCCTAGAGGACTCAAAAGAGAGCACACATACCTCTAAGTTTCCATCCAACACTGGTTTGGTCTTACCAGGAGGGCTGGACCTCACCCCTTGGCTTCTGGAAACACCCCAATTTCCCCCAAGGGTGACCACCTATCTACTCTTGAGCCCTGTGGCTCAGCCAGGCCCGACCCAGAGCCTGACACCACCCAACTGTTACTAGATTGTTCCAAACTCATCCAGATCCCAGCCAGAGCATCCATTCCTGGCCTTCCAGGATTGCTGGGCAAAGAAGTGGGTTAGCTGGATCCAGATATGTGGAGCTTCGGGTGACAAGGGACAAGCATGAACACCTTCTGCGTCACCGTCAGACCCAATGTAGCTGATACCAGTTCAGGAGCCCAACAAGGGGCTCTCAGGTGGTCGGCTCCTTGCATGATCAGCAAAGTGGCTGCACACACTGCTTCTAGAGCAAAAGTCTTAAGGGCCAGGCCTGCATGCCTGCAGGCTCCCAGACTTTTGGGCTCTCCAAGGCTACAGGGTTCCATCAGGCCCAGGAGTCAGCCCAGCTCAGGAGCAGGTAACTGAGAGCACAGTTGGAGAGGAAACAGTCCTGTCAAAGCACCATGGTTTTGCTGGGGGCACCTTCCCTTAGGCCAGAAACACCCAGAAGACACCAGCTGAAGGCCAGGCCTGCGGCAGAGATATTCCAAGGAAGAGGTAAGTGCCCCTGATCCCTCCTACCTGCAACCCATCCCAGGGCCCTATAGAGATAGGCCACAGTACCCAGACTCTGGCTTCACCCCAGCCCAATCTTAACCTCCCTGGAGGCAGAAATAGAAATGACAAATGTCAGCAAAGGGGAAGTTGGGGGTGTGGGGGGTTGTGGGCAACTGTGGGGAGCCCTAATTGGCCTGTTGTCTCAAAGAGGCCCTTGCTGAAGGAAGGGGCGAAGTTACAGGCCTCCAGCCTCAGTGGGGGTGTGTAATGGGGAGAGAGGAGTTATGAAGATAGACCCCAGTTCTGTACACAGGAAGCAATTTCAGTCTGGTCGATGAAGAAGTTTCTCCTTTCTGGGGGATTCCAAAATTAGGGGACTGCCCATTTCCTCCCAGCCCAGGATCTTTGACGTTTGTGCCTACCAATACCCAGAGTCTAAACCAAATAAATGTCCAACCCCCATCATCTCTTTGATTTGTTTTGTTTTGTTTTTGGGTCACACTCAAGCGCTCAGGGCTTACTTTCTCCTGGGTCTACCTCCTAGATCACTCCTGGTGTTGCTCAGGGGACCATACTGGGTGCCAGGGATAGAACCTGGGCCTAGGCAAGGCAAGCTTTCTGTCTACTGAACTATCACTCTGGTTCTTTAAAAACAAAAACAAAAAAAAAAAAGAAAGAAATTGTTGGGGCCAGAGAGATAGTACAGTGGGTAGGGTATTTGCCTTGGGTTCAATCTCTGGCATCCCATATTGTCCCCCAACCCTGCCAGGAGTGATTTCCAAGCACAAGAGTCAGGAGTAATCAATCCCTGAGTACCACAAGATGTGATCCCAAAACAAACAAACAAAAAATAAATTGTTATTGTTTTCTGGGCTATACCCAGCCATGCTCACTCCTGACTCAGCTCAAGGATCACTCCGTACTGGTGCTTATGGGACCATATGGAATGCCGGGGATCCAACTCAGGTTAGTTACAATCAAGGCAAGCGCTCTATCTTTCCAGCCCCTCTGTCCTCCATAATTTTTTTTTCTTTTTGGTTTTTGGATCACACCCGGCAGTGCTCAGGGGTTACTCCTGGCTCCATGCTCAGAAATTGCTCCTGGCAGGCACGGGGGACCATACGAGGCACCGGGATTCGAACCGATGACCTTTTGCATGAAAGGTAAACGCCTTACCTCCATGCTATCTCCCGGGCCTCCCTCCATAATTTCTTGAACACCCTGCTTTGGGCAACAGGGTTTGAGGTCAGGACACCGGGGGGAAAGGACACAAGCCTGACTGAGTAATGAGAATCCCTGTGGGCTTCCACAGTGGACTGGGACCACTGCCAATGCCTGAGCAGAGAGAGAGGCCTTGAGTTCTGCTGCCATGGAAGTGAAGGGAACTTCTCAAGAGTGACCAAAGTAGCAGTTTCCAGCTCTGGACTCAAGCACTTCAGAGTATGAAGTTCCAGGGAATGGAAATCGTAAAATGAGACTGAATTTCTAACCCCTTTCCCAAATAGCCCAAGAGGAAACTGAGACCATGTTCCCCAGATAGTCTGAGAATGTTGGGCCCACTGCTCTGTGCCAGGCTGACTGTGCTAGCAAGAAGCATTTCTGGTAGACCAGAGTGATAGCACAATGGTAGGGTGTTTGCCTTGCATGCAGCCAACCCAGGACGGACCCGGGTTCGATCCTTGGCATCCCATATAGTTCTCTGAGCTTGCCAGGATAGATTTCTGAGCACAGAGCCAGGAGTAAACCCTGAGCACTGCCAGGTATGCACCCCCTGCCCCCCCAAAAAAAGGAAGAAAGACTCCTGGGTCTCAGGACACACAGGGGTTCCCTACCAGGCTTTGTGTCTCTATCCTAAAATGGGTTTTTATGCACTTTTCAAACAGCACTCGTATTTTCTTCAGAACGTGAAATGGCTTGACAGGCAGCAAAATGGAGACTTAATATAGTTGCCTCTGTCGCCACCTCCTCCAAGTAGTCTTCTAAGATTTTTTTTTTTTTTTTTTTTTGTGGACAGTGAGGTCTCCCTTTCTAGGGCTCTCTGGGAGCCAGTCAGGGTCACTTCCAAGGGAAGGGGTTGGCCTGAGGCCCAGGGTCAGTTGGGAGGAGCTAACACTCTTCCCGGTCTATGGGGGGTGGGACAGGGAGGGCACGGTACTGGCCAATGAAGGAAGACAGACAACCAGGACAAACAAGCAGGACAGATAGCCAGGACAAACAACCACGTGGTTGGCCTGCAGATCCAGGAGCCCTGCCTCACCCCTGGCCACCTCTGGCAACTAT
Organism: Crocidura indochinensis; assembly: GCA_004027635.1. Taxonomy (NCBI): domain Eukaryota; kingdom Metazoa; phylum Chordata; class Mammalia; order Eulipotyphla; family Soricidae; genus Crocidura; species Crocidura indochinensis. The sequence continues at coordinate 9,876 of PVKC010006096.1, read as the reverse complement.
CCCTTTTCCTTGTAGGCAAATACTATCACCCTGGCTTGGTGCTCTTTAGACAGGCTGTCCCAGTACATTCGGGCCTTATCCTGTTGACTTGAGCTTCCCAACCCTCCCTCTGGAGTCCTTTGTGCAGACCAGTCAGTCTCTGGAGCTTTCCAGAACTCTGACTAGAAGGGACTGGGTCAGGTTGACTGTCAGGTCTGGGAAAGATTTTTTTTTTTTGGTTTTTGGGTCACACCCGGCAGTGCTCAGGGGTTACTCCTGGCTCCATGCTCAGAAATTGTTCCTGGCAGGCACGGGGGACCATATGGGGCACTGGGATTCGAACCGATGGCTTTTTGCATGACAGGCAAACGCCCTACCTCCATGCTATCTCCCGGGCCCCAGGTCTGGGAAAGATTTATGTACAAACTCAAAATCCTGGGTAAGAAAGAGTCTGCCACCCTGAGACTCACGTTGCTGGCATCTCAGAAAGGGGTTCTGATTGCATCTGTGTATTGGGCTGAGCGAGATGGTGCACGTGCAAAAAAAAAAAAAAAAGGCCCCCAGGCTATGTGGCATGCCACAGTTATAGGGCACCATGGCATGAGAGTGTGAGAGCAGTGATTAGTGGTACAGCTTGAAAATGATCATGCTAGGACACCATCATGTCTGTAGGTCTGTTGGATGCTGTATTGCAGAAGGCATGGTATTAAGTTTCCCAGTGTCTCAAATTGCCACCCTCATTTGCTCTATACCAATCATGCAAAGTGCCTGAGCACCAAGGTACTGGTCATATACAGAGCCACAGGTCTATATACCACCCCTGCCAGAAAACCAGTCCTGGAACACCACAATCCCATACAGGACTTTTGTCACAGAGCCCCATGGTACTTTTGAGTGCCCATCACTTCTGGTTCTGTAGAATTTTAGTTTTGTTCAGGTGGGGTTGGGCCACACTCAGTGATGCTCAGGGGTTACTCCTGGCTCTGTACTCAGGGATCACTTCTGATGGTGCTCGGGGGACCATATGGGATGCTGGAGATCAAACCCGGGTTGGCTGCTGAAGCAGAAGCCTCATGCCCCCAATCCTGAGGGATTGGGGTGCGCGGGTTTGGAAGCAAATGCTGACACAGGAACTAATCGACACAAGGTTAAAGAGAATAAAACAGGTTCAGGAAAATTCCACCACAAGCTTTCCATTCACTAGCAAAAGTTACCAGCAGACAGACAGACTAGTTGTGGAAAATGAAACCTCAAGTAGCTTCTCCCAGGTAGAGGGTAAGGGACCAATTCAGAGATACCTGCAGTCCACGAGTGACAAGCACCAGCAAAGAAGAATTATCCTGAATAAAGTAAAAAACCGGTTACCCCAACAGGCTGTGTGGAAGGCAAACACCCTACCCACTGTGCTGTTGCGCTGTCCCCAGAGTTCTAATTTTATAGGGTCACACAACACCTTATTTATGTGGCATCCCCTCCAGAGCACCCCATGGTGGGACACTCCCTATGGACACAGGGCAGAGTGGGCAGATGGCGGAGCTCTGTGGGTACAGCTGGTAGAATGTCATTGATGCAGCACAGACTTGAGAAGGGGGTTTTCTGGTCACAAGAAATGCATTAATGTGCCCCCACTGAGAATCACTGAATGTTTAAGGGGACCAGTGAAAATCACATAAGGGGTGCACAGAATGAGACTAGAGGGGCAGTCAATCGGATGGGGAGAGGGTAACAGGAAAGGAACTAACTTAGAAGGAAGTTGAGGGTCAGAGTGATAGCACAGCAGTAGGGCATTTGCATGCATTCAACTAGCAATGGACCCATTTTTGATTCTCGGGCATCCACATAGTCCCTGAGCCTGCCAAGAGTGACTTCTAAGCACAGAACCAGAGTAACCTCTGAATGTTCTCCCCTCCCCCAAAAGAAGGAAGTAGAGAAACATTGTTGTGGAATATTTGAGTTAGGTAGAGGACCATGACCATGGAGTGGCACATCCCACCCAGTGATATGGGAGCATCCAGTAGTACAGTCACAGATAGTCACCCTGGCTCTGTATCATGCATTATATGTTCATGTCTGCATGTTCTGGTGCTGTCATCTCTAGATATGTACAGTTGCCTCATCCCTTGTAGTACTGTAACCACTATTAATACAGCCTGACAGGTCACACAGAACCCATATCATGACGTACCCCCACAGTACATCATGGTCAGGCATGGCTCTGGGGTACATGGTGCCAGTCACATATAATTCTGGTCACGAGCGGTGCCACAGTCATGTGTCATGCCACAGTCACTGTGAATAGCAAACAACACTCAGAACCATGGTTCACAGGTGCCAGCACCTCACACTGTCAAATGATGTCCTGGTATCCCAAAGAAACTTCCAGAATCAGTTCAAGTCCTGTGTGATTAAGCACTGAAATTCAGGGGTTTGGGGCACCATCTGCCCCTCACACACCTCCAGCATCCTGAACATCCAGGCTGGAGAAATGACCCAACAGTGGAAGGAGCCTAGGAGATCAGGAGAAGGGGTGTCTTGGAGCTCACAGACTTGGGCTTCCTCCTTTCACCCTTGACACCTTGGGCAAGTTCAGTTGGCCATCACTGGGGATGATGATGTGACTCTAGGAGCAGGTGACCATTCCTGCCCAATATAGGGGGTTCTGGCTGCACCCCAACATCCCCAGGCTCTGCTCTTGGCTCCCTAGAACTAAAAAGGCAGCAAAGCTTCTCCAACCTCTCAGGGCAGCAGCAAGCCCTGGTTTCCCCTAAGTTCTGACTTTGCTCTAGCCCCATTCTCCACCCCCTCGCGCCTGCTTCCTGGCCACTCTCCAGGACTCAAGGACGCTCTCGAAGCACTGACCACGATGACCGCAGCCCTCCAGAGGCCTCTGGGCAGCATACAGAGTTTTGGGCTGCTTTCATCTCGCTTTTGTGGGGGTGATTCCTATCCGCTATTCCTGAAGGCAGCGGCTGGAACTGACAGATCCATCTCTCCGCTGGGCCAGGGCTTTTACCTGCCACATCTTAGACGGGGCATCAAATCTGCCGGCCATGCAGAACCCTGTGCCCGTGGAACCAGATCATCTGTTTCACTCTGACTCTGGGTCCTGGGCCCTCAACTCTTCAACTCCATCACAACTCTCCAAGGCACAGGGGGTGACCTTAGCCCCCTACCCCAACTGCATTTGACCGTGAGGGCAGCAGTCAGCAGGACAGACGGTAAGTCTGAAACCCAAATCCATGCTGTCCCATGTGTGCTGAATCCTGCTGTCTGTGAGCCCTTCTGCCACAGTTGATTCCGGCTACAACACAACCAGACTCTGTGTGTGTGAGTGTGTCTGTCTGTCTGTGTGTGCAATGCAAAAGGGGGTGAGCCCTGGCCAGCACCTAGGATAGGAAGTCCTTGGTGAACATCTGTGTGAACCATGCAGTGAGCACACTTCACCCCTGCACAACCCAAACCCACAACCCCTGGGAAGCACCACAGCTCCTTCTGGGGATCCCACATGGGATTGTGTGCGTGGTCCCTGGTGACCGCCAGGAGGACAACAGTGAAGGGAAGGGACAGAAAATAAAGAAATGAAATTGTGCAAGAGAGAAAATAACACAAGGGCACAGCAGAGAGCATCTGTGCTTTGGAAGAGTCCCAGGGGTCTCACCCCAGCCCTCCACTGTCTTCCCTGCTACATAGACACAGGATCAGGATATCTTGAATGCTTCTTGCTTCACCAAAGTCAGAGAAGGTTCTAGAGATGACTGCCTGCTACCACCACCCCAGTGCTGCTCTACCCCAGTTTGTATTCCCCTTTCTCCTCTCAGTGCTCCCCTCTTTTCAGCCATACTGTCCTCTTTCAGTCCCTCAAGAGTTCCAGGCATTCCTCTGATGATATCACCCCATTTCCCCAAGTATGTCACCCTTCCTTCCTTCCTTCCTTCTGTCTCTTTGCCCCTCATTTCTCCTTAGCACCAGTTACTAGTCTTGTTTCTGTTTGTTCTGTGGGGGAATATGGGTGCTGGTCATATATATATGTTTTGTTTTTTGGGTCATACCTGGCAGCAGTGCTCAGGGGTTTTATATATATATATATATATATATATATATATATATATATATATAAAACAAAACAAAAAGATATATATATATATATATCTTTTTGTTTTGTTTTTTTGGGTCATATCTGGCAGCAGTGCTCAGGGGTTACTCCAGGCTCTATGCTCAGAAATCACTCCTGACAGGCTCCAGGGACCATGTGGGATGCCGGGGACCAAACCTGGGTCCGTCCTGGGTTGACTATGTGCAAGCAAATCCCCTACTGCTGTGCTATCTCTCCAGCCCCTGGTCATCTCCCCAGAAGGCTGCACCCCAGTGCCCAGACACACAAATGTGTCACATAGGATCTGAGTCAATGTTTGGGTGAATAGCCCCATTGACAACTCTCTTCTCAAAACCTAGTATTTTACACTGTGTTTGTGTGTGTGTTTGTGTGTGTGTGTGTGTGTGTGTGTGTGTGTGTGTGTGAGAGAGAGAGAGAGAGAGCGAGAGAGAGAGAGACAGAGAGAGAGAGAGAGAGAGACTTAAACAGAGTCTTGCATGCAAGTCCCTTAAGTATAACTGGCACTCTAAAACCCACCTAGGCATACACTCACTGTTGGGGACCTTGCTGGAGCCCCCCAGTTTGGGTGTGTTGGGAGAGAGGGTTGTGAAAGTCCAAATAGTGCTCCCCTCTCTCTTCTTCATTTGGCCTCAGCTGTCTCCTGACCTTCATGGTTCATGTGACTAAAACATTCAGTTAGTTTTTTATCAGCTGGGTACTTTTCAGATTGTATCTTCTGGTTTGGTTTATTGTTTGTTTGGGAGTCACATCTGGCTGTGCTTGAAAATACTCCCAGCTTCGAGCTTGGGGGGGGGGGGGGTCCCATAGTGCAGGAAATTAAACCCAGGACCACCCACCTGCCAGGAAAGTGCCCTGGCACTGTGCTAGCTCCCTTAGCACCTGGCACTGAGTCTTGGGAAAAAATTGGACAAACTTCATGTGCCAATACTTTTGCCCAAGGGAAGAGAATAATTAGGTCTGGAATCCTGACCGGATTCTGCCTGATTTTGAGGGTCATAGCTCTAGACTTCGCTCTTGGGTAGGAAAGGGGGTGTTAAGGACACTCATCTCCATGATGGGCTTGAGGTCATTTTCCTAGAGAGACAGTTCAGGAAGAAGCAGAGTGAGGGAACCTGGAAGGGCTCTGAGTGAGGTAAAGCAAAGGGCCTGGGCTCTGTGGGAAGTTCAAAATAGAATTGGCAATCAAGCTGGACAGATGGAAAGCTCCACATGAGATCAGGGACGTATGATATATATGATATATGATTTTTTGAAGGGTCCCCAAAGTGGTCCTCAGAAAATTTGGGGAGCCCCTCGCTGGTGGTTCGTTCAGTGCAAGGGGCTGAGGATGCTGTGATGTTTGGGTCTGTGGAGCTAGATAAATGTTTGGGGATCACCTGATCCAGCAGTTATAGGGGCCCCAAGGCTACCCCTGGTGGGGGATCGAAGTAGCGTCAGTTGAATGTAAGATCTGACTTTAAGCCGTGTCCTAGCTCTTTGGCCTTCTCCAGTTCCCCCTTTAAGGAATGGATACTTTCATTAAAGCCCAATTGGAAGGCTTGGACACACACACACACACACACACACACACACACACACACACACCACACACACGTCTCCAACGGCCAGAAATGTTCCATATTTTTACATATATTGGTACCAAAAAAAAAAAGAAAGAAAGTTCCAAATTAAGTGGCTGGAGAGATAGGCCAGCAGGTAGGGAGTTTGCCTCGAATGCAGCTGCCTTGGGTTTTATTCTCCTGTGGACCACAGAGCCTACCAGGAATGATTCCTAGAGTGCAAAATCAGGAGTAACCCCTGAGACTGGAAGGATATGGTCCTCAAATCAGACAAAAGAAACAAAACAAAACAAAACAAGCAGAAGTTCCAGGCTGAAAACATGAGCATCTTCCACAAAGCTGAAATAATCTCAGGCAGATGATAATCTGGGGCCACTGAGGAAATTGGGGATTGGCGTACTGAAGAGACCAAACTCCCCAAACTAAGTGGTTCTGTTATGTGGTGTGGGGAATCGAACCCAGGGCCTCATACGTGCAAGGTAAGTACAGGCCCATTGAGTCCAGACTCAATTGAATCTGTTTCCATCAACAGGATCTGATGACCACTGAGAAATGCCACAGTCTGGTCCTCACTGCGGATGACAATGTTTTCTACCAGGTTCCTTCCTCCCAACTCAGGGGGTGACCATCCCCCCAATCTGAAAGACACAGCGGAGACCTGCATTATCCTCCCTACATCTGAGAGAAGCCACTTTCCTAGGGTCACATACATAACTATCCCCAAGGGTCATATCTTGACTTTAGCCTGGTTCCGGCTGCCATTGTCTGACTTGGGGTCCCTCTACATGTAGACCTTAAGGCTGTTGACTTGGTCTTCCCATGACCTATCTGAGCACCCCTTTTCTCATTCTTCTTCCTCCAGTTCTCAGAGGCCTGGTTTGCCCCGTGTCTCAGCTGTAATCTGCCTGCTGACTTCCCTTTTTTGCAGGTTTTCTTCCTTGGCCTCCCCCTTACCGCCTTGCCTTAGCAGCCCAATTTCTTGCCTCTGGACCACTCAGCTCCCCTCCCATTTGGCTCAAAGTCTTCATTAAAACCCTCTCAAATACTGCTTCCTCTCCCTGGCCAATCAGTGTCCCCCAAACTCCAAACAGTGTCCCCCAAATTCCAATCACATCTGCCCACAGTTGGGAGCGTTTGTTTAGCTGGAAATGGAATCTTTTGGAGCTGGGATGGGTTACTAATGGCAAGAGGGGATTGGATGGGACAAATGGTGAGAGTGATGCTGGGAAGGCGAGGTGGCACCCGGAGATAGAGATGGACAGAGATACAGAGAGGAGGCCATGTGAACATGGAGATAGAGGCTAGAGATGTGTTGTCACAAACTCGAGACCATCAGGGACACCCCCTCCAACCCCTGGAGCTGGGAGAGTTGAAGGAGACTCTTGAGGATCTGTGTGGGCTTCATACAGTTAGAGAAGAAAGCACCATGTTTGCAGGTCCCCCCACCTGGCACCTCATTCCATGCTGCCCTCCAGGTTTATAGCTGTGCCCATCACCCATAATGCAGGCTTGCTGGTCTTGGTGCTCGAGCAGTAGCACAATGGGTAAAGCAATGCAGCTGACCCAAGTTCGATCCCCGGCATCCCACAGGGTTCCTTAAGCACTGCTAGGATTGATTTCAAAGTGCAGAAACAGGAGTAAGACCTGAGTACTGCAGGGTATGACCCAAGAACTAGGTTTACTGGTTTCTCTATGCCAGGAAAGAGGGTATGGGATGCTCTCTAAGAGGCTACACCGTAAAAGCAGATTTCTATATGGCTAGAATAAGCATGTTTCCAGGGCCATAGATCAGCATAGTAGCTAAGGCAACTGAGGCTCCTGGCCTGCCACACGGAACTCCTCCATGGATCATCCAGGGGTCTTGGTTCTGTCTATAGGCACCTTGGGGTGCCTGTAAATGGTCCATATCCTTGAGGGCTAGAGTCAGGGCCTGCAGCTCTTGCCTCACACCCAACCCAAGTTTGCCAGCACCTTTTCTTTTTTTATTTTTATTTATTTATTTATTTATTTATTTATTTATTTATTTATTTATTTTGCCAGCACCTTTTCTAGACATCTGACTCTGGTTTCTCCTCCTTTCCCCATTCCTGCTAAGCCCATGTCTAAGTCAAAGGTATCGGAGATTCAGCCAGGGTCCTGGAGCTCAAGAGTGGCCCTGATTTGGATGAAAGTTTTGCTGGAGGAAGTCAGGATGGCATGGAGAATTAAAAACAAAACAAAACAAACCCCAAAAACCCGCCAAGTGGGCCAAGAACTAGCACTGACCCCAGATCTTGACTTTGGCCTCTGAGAGTGGGGAGTAATGAGTTCAGGGGGGATACTTGACAACTGCTGGGTTTGAGAAGCCCTTGGAGGGGAGTTCCCCTGCAGCTCACAGCACTCTATCACCCCAAATATTGCCAAATACTGTTTGACTAAAGGTCATTCTGAGGAATGGGGCTATCTGGTCTCTGCTATAGTAAACAAACACCCAAACATGTTTCTACTGCACTCACCATAGCCCTCCTTCCTGCCTGCCTTTTGGGAGTGTCTTTCCTTTCCAAGTTCCACCCTACTGAATCTTCAACCCCTCCTCAATATCATGGTCAGTCCACATGGTGGGTGCCAGGCCTCAGTTCTGAGACTCTGAGGTGCTCCCTGTCCTCATAACCCACTGCAGCACCCTTGGCCTTTGGTCCCTTGGTTCTACTGTCACCCCCAAACACAGATTATCCCTAGACTCTCTTATAATCTGGGGTTCAAGGGAGAAGGACTAGGAAGGACAGGGCACTTGGATCCCAAATTCCAAACTCTGTCATTATAAGAAGGGACCTCTGTCATGGATCAGATCATTGCTGGGTGTCTTCTGGTCACTGCGATGTTAGGAGACTAAGGCCAGTGTGAGTGACAGACCCTGGAAGCAGCCTCACCCTGTGGGTTTGGGGGGCTTCCCACCACTTAGGTCTCAGAAGGGAACATCTATTCCAGCTGGGGCTGTGAGTCCTAGTCTGGACCTGCCTTGCGGGGGGTACCCTTCTGCACAGTCCTTGCTTCTCTCCCCCTCCTCACCCCAAAGACTTCTTTTCATTGGGCTTGTTTATAATCAGCCCAGCTTTGCAGATGGACTAAAGAGTTCTTCATCTGCCGACTGAGGCCAGTTATTAGCACAGTGAAAGAGAGAGCCAGGACTCAGGCCAGCTGGAAGAGTCGGGGAGAAAGTTTCTCTGGGATGCAGACAGCTAAGGAATGACAATCACACACAATTGTCCCCAGCCCCACATCCCCTCCCGGAGGAAATGGTCCTTTGGCCATCTGCATTCCCTCCCTCCCTCCGGAAAGCATTCTGGGAGTGGGCTGTACCCCTGGGAAAAGAAAGTGCTGAGAACCACACTTCCCATCCCCCCCCCCTTTTGCAGTGTGTCCAAGGGTTAAAAACACTTCCGAGGGAGCGCGAGGTCCAGCAGCTGTCCAAACCACCCACAGAGAAACGGGGTCCCCAGACCGCTGACCACCCCCCCCCAAGGGGTGCGGGTGGGTGTTGGGTCAGTCGCTTAGGTTCCCCCCACTTCCCTGTACCCTGCCGATTCCAAACTGCCCTGGGCAGGGAAGAGTTAATCGGCAATCAACTCGGGCTCCAAAGTTCAGTCGCTGTTGGAGCCACCCGGAGGAATTGTAAATCTCGGGGAGTCTTTTAACAAAACAAAAGCAACCTGGAATTGCATGCAGGTTCGGTTTCCTACGGTCCGTATTGACTTAATCTCCTAGGTATGTAGTTCGATGTCACATCAGCTGCCCCTTCGCCCCTCTGCTCACAAACAGTTTAAGTTTTCAACTAATTCCCTGGTTTTTTTTTTTTTTTTTTTTTTTTTTTTTTTCTTTTCCTCTAATGGGGCCGGCTGGAGACAGCCGGACTGGCCGGCCCCAAATCAGTCTCTGTGTCTGTCTGTCTGTCTGTCTGTCTGTCTGTCTGTCTGTGTCTGTCTCTCTCAAAACTCTCTTTCCACACTTAGCCGTGAGTCAGCCTGACCCCCCTCCCCACAGTGGGTGACAGCTCCTGCGTCTGATCTGACACCAAGACTTGGGGAAGAAAACTGGAGAGGAGAGAAGTGTGCAGACCGGCAAGCCGAGTTGAAGGCAGTCACGTTAGACTAGTGCCGCCCCAGGGAATGGGGGTGAGGGATCCCCGCTGCAGAAACATTTGGTGTGTGTGTGTGTGTGTGTGTGTGTGTGTGTGAGAGAGAGAGA
>PVKC010006095.1:0-31794 GCA_004027635.1 Crocidura indochinensis | reverse complement strand
AAAGAAAGAAAGAAAGAAAGAAAGAAAGAAAGAAAGAAAGAAAGAAAGAAAGAAAGAAAGAAAGAAAATAGAGGTAGTAGAAAGTTTTTTGCCAATTAGGTCCCCACCGATCTCCATGAATATGATGTGAATATAAACCACGGCCCACTGAAGAGGCCCATTGCTGACTCGCCAATTGAATCTGAATCTGCTGTGAGCTATATCCCTGAGAGTTTTATCCTGCACAGATTCTCAGGCCACACAACTTATGTTTTTCATATTAGAGAACTGAGTCCCTGGCACTGCAAGTTCCTTGGGCACTGTCACAAATTACTTCTGAGCACTGATCCAGGAGCAGCCCCAAACACTGTTGATCATGGCTCCAAAGAACAGGGAGGACAAGGACAAAAAAGAAGAAATCAAGAAAAATAGAAGAAATCAAGAAAAAAGAAGAAATCAAAAAGATGAGGAAAGGAAGTAGCAAGAGAAAAGGAGTCAAGAGCCTTGAGCATCTTAGTAATATGGCAGAGCAGTATTGTTCTACATCCAAACCACAGAGTCAGCAACACAGGAAACATGAGATCCAACTATCCATGAGCAAACTTTACAATGTGCCTGTCAAGCAGACTGAGAGTTGGAGAATGCCAGGAGGGAACTTGGGAGCATTACTAGAGAGAAGCTGACACTGATGGTGGGATCAGTAATAGAATGTTATGTGCCTAAAACTCAACTATTAGTAACTTTGTGAATCATGGTTCTTTTATTACATTTTTTATTATTTTATTTTTATTTAAACACATTACCAGGTTATTCATATTACAGTTTTTTCCATAAATAAAGTTGTTCATGATTGAGTTACATTTATACAATGTACAACAACATTCATTAGTGCACATTTCTCATCACCAATGTCAACAATTTCCCTCTGACCCTCTCTGATGCCCTCCTCCCTCCCACACACAGCTTTTTTATTTTAAAAATTACTCACTAAGAAATATATATAGAATTTAATTTATATAATGTTCATAAAAGATAAGCATAACTACTGTGAGAGAAATTATAATGGGGTCTGTTAGGAGACAGGAAACGAGAGTCAGTATTTGGGAGGGAATATTATAAGGTTTCCAGGACACCAGTGGGCTAGGTGATAATGTAGCCCAATTATGGATGCTAAGTATGTGATATTGTGAATATCTGATCGATGCATTTTATACACTTATATACTTCAAAATTTATCTCAAAATTTTAAACCTACAATACCAACTCTTTAAACATAGTAATTTGCTTTTACCCAGTAATTCCAGTTTTTAATCATTCATCCTATGGAAATCCTTTTCATAGAACAGTCTGTGGTATGTTTTGTTTTAGGTTTTATACAGCTATTCTCCCATTTGACATACTAATTTTATTTCCAGTGACTCTCTGTGGTGAATAATGCAATACTAATCATCTTAGATTGACCTTAAAAGGGTTATTTTTTTTCCTATCTTTAAAATTATATTTCTAGGATAAATTTCTGTTTAAATGTTTATCAAAAGTCTAAAATAACAAAACATTTTCTCACATGAAATAGCAAAAAACCTAATTTAATTAGAGTCAAGTCAAGCCTATATTTTTCAAAGATAAAACTTAAAGATAAAATATAGCAAGGAAATATACTAAAATTATATCAGTGAGTTTGTCTTTCCAGAATTAAGAGTTTTTTCATTATTTAGATTTATATAATAGCTATAAATTAGTTTTATGTTAGGGTAAAGTTTTGAAAAGCACATCATAAGATACCATAAAAAGAACCCATCAGAATTCCTTCAGGGCAAGTTCAGAGCAATAGCATAGAGGGTAGGCATTTGCCTTGCATATGGCTGACATGGGTTTGATCCCCAGAATCCCATATGATTCTCTGAACTCACCAGAAGTGATCTCTAAGCATAAAGCTAAGCATAAGCCCTAGTACCACCAGGTGTGGCCCCCCAAACAAATAACTCCCCCCAAAAATATCCTTCAACTGAGCACTGGAGTAGCTACTACTGAATCAAACTTTCACACTGTAAACATATTATATTCTAGAATCTCACTCAAATACAGTTGCAACACAAATTTTTCATTCTGTCTTCATCTCTGCCCTGCAGTGAAATTCATACAAGCCAATTTGAGGCATGCAATGTTATATCTGATGGCATGCCACTTTAAAGGAATATAATGTCGGAACACACACACACACACACACACACACACACACACACACACACACACACGCATTAGTTTTTGAAACTCATTAGCTTTTGAAACTTGTTGGAAAGAAAAACATCATCTCTCCTGAACCATAAAATTATTGTGGAGTCCAACTCTCCCTGAGGGCTCCCTCCATCAGCTCCTGGCATATACCATGAGACTGTGGACACAGATTCATTTTCCTGATCCACCAAGTGCTGCTTACCATGTTACTGTACTAAAATCTAGCTTTAGGGGAAGAATTTTAAACATCGATGCATTTCAAAACTTTTATCTTAGCTTAAGCCTGAGGATTAAGAATGAGGTACATATGAAGATTTAAAAAAAAAAAAACCTTTATACTTATGCATATATTGGCAAAAAAAAAACTGCTGTGAAAGTTCTCAGGATTTTCTAATTTCAGAGAATTTCCATGGAAAAGAGCCAAATGGATGTTCTTCTAACCATATATATTTTTGTTACCTCCTGTGTGAGTCCACAGACAATCTCACACATGAATGTTGTCTAAGACAGTGTGGCTTGTATTAAAAGTCCCTTCCTCTATATTGAGTGAATTCCAAATCAGGAAGAGAAAGGTAAGTCAACAGACTCTTGAGTCCATAGGATCATAATTAGGATGGAAGTAGCTGAATCTCAACAAACTTCCAGGAGGGTTTCTGAGACCATCTTCCATAACTGTGAAAAAAAAATTCCTTTATGTGTGTGCTTTCCAGCATGCTCTTTACTCCAGTTTCCATGAATCAGGATTTTACACAAGTTCAATTCTTCTACTCAGCTTTCCAAAGGCAACACTTCAGATTTCACCAAATGTCTTCCTTTCTGAATGTTCATGTAAAGTATTATGCTGAGAGGAATGAAAAGGGATAAGGAAAGACATAGAATGATCATATCCATTTGTGAGATTAAAAAATAGTATGAAAATAATATCCAAAGACAATAAAGATGAGGGTGAAGAGGATGGACCCATGGTGAGAAGCTGGCCATAAAGAGTGAGGTAGTGCAGTTAGGGTAGAGAAGGGACCACTATGATAATAATAGTTGAAAACGATCACTCTGGACAAGAACTAGGTACTGAAAGAAAAGTGATGTACCTGATAGCCCTTCTGTAATCATATTTAACAGTGGTTAAAGGGGAGGAAAAATAAGAGTGAGAGAGAAGAAAATACCTGCCACAGAAGCAGGCAAAGGAAACGATAGATTACTCTATCTCATGGTAATTAAATTAGAAATATATTTTAAAAATCAATAAGTACATACAGAAATAAAATAGAAAGAAAATATATAACACAACAAAGTAAGTATTTAGACATATTTCAAAATCAAATACTACCACATAGCAAGGCATTAACCTCTTTAGAATAAATATCAAAAGGCAAAATATATTAAAATAGTTAAGCTAAAACAATTAGCTAAAATAAATAATAATTATTATTATAAATAATTATAATTATGAATTATTATAAATAATAATTAGCTAAAATAAAATATATTTAAAATAATTTGTCAGTGAAAACCAAAATTGTTTTGTGTATGAATGGTAACATTGAAATAAAACAAAACATACATATAGAGGAGGAGTATAAGGATAACATTTTTGTAGTAATCAAAGTTCATTTGATACCAGCTTGCCTTATCCTGGCCTAAACCTCAGCATTGCATATGGTCTGCCAGCCAGAGTCAATAGTAACCCCAGAGCACAGTCATGTGTGTTCCAAACACCTCTCCCCGTAAAAACATACATATTCAGGGGGCCGGGCGGTGGCGCTGGAGGTAAGGTGCCTGCCTGCCTGTGCTAGCCTAGGACCGCAGTTCGATCCCCTGGTTCCCCATATGGTCCCCGGTGCCTGCCAGGAGCGACTTCTGAGTGAATAGCCAGGAGTAACCCCTGAGCGTCACCGGGTGTGGCCCAAAAACCAAAAAAAAAAAAAAAAAAAAAAAAAAAAAAAAAAAAAAAAAAAAAAAAAAAAAAAAAAAAAAAAAAAAAAAAAAAAAAAAAAAAACATATTCAAAGAAACACCTTGTTAACCAGAATTAAAAACAAAAACTAAGGCAAATACGCATAATGTGAAGATAATCAGAGCAAATCAAAACTCTGGAAAATTATCAATACACAAATAAAAGCAAATGATTACCAGAATTGAATACCATTGTCAGATACTCACATCCTTATCATCAAATTATTGGTGCAAGCAAAAACATCAAAAACCATCTAAAAAAATCAGTGTCCTACAGAGGATAGGGCAGAGCTTTGGGGTACCCAGAGGCTCTTCCATAAACCATGTGTTTCCTGCTGCCAACCAGATTGAGAAAATCCAACTTCTCACACTCTTAAATGCAAAGGGAAAGGAATTTGCACATCATAATTTCTTCATGATCAGAAGAATAAGACTTTATCTACTTAGTCATTATGCATCCAAGGACTACATCTTGACTGAAAAAAAAAAATGATTTTACTAGCAGTATCCAGTTACCAGGCAGTGATGGTTTCAATTTAGACGTTACCTTACATTGTTATTCCTTTGCAAGGAGGTTTGCTTCTATATTACACTTTGAAAAGTACATTCATTTAAATTCTGTGATGCTCTTAAAAATGCAGAGCCTTATTATTTCAGTAATTAGATGAATTTAAATGCATTACCACTATTTTTGCAAATTAGTCAAAACTACAGGGAAATCACAGAAGATTCTGTGCTCACTAAGAGAAAAATATCTGATCTTTCAGACATAGTAATATATATATATACTGTGCCTCAGCTTTACTCAACCAAATCTCCTTAATAAACTCCTGAACCCCAATTCATTGATTTGATTACCAATGAGCCACTTGGTTCTACTCTATTTTTTTTTTTTTTGGTTTTTGGGCCACACCTGGCGATGCTCAGGGGTTACTCCTGGCTATGTACTCAGAAGTTGCTCCTGACTTAGGGGACCATATGGGAAACCAGGGGATTGAACCGCGGCCCGTCCTAGGCAAGTTCAGGCAAGGCAGGTACCTTACCTTCAGCGCCACCACCCAGCCCCTCTACTCTATTTTTTATAGTCCTGGCTACCACATATGTCTACTTGCTTCATTAGGTCTTCACACAAACCAAGTGATATAGAGGAGGTGAATTTTACAAATAGAAAGGTTGAAGCCTCAAGGTCACACAATAGTAGGTTTAGAAAATAATAATAATAATAATATTAGAAAACTTGTTTAAAAAACAGTGGAATTAGGATTCAAAATCAGAGGCATGGCATTTTGTTGAATAACATTGCCCCATTGTTTCCTAATGTAGTGTTGCTGAAGGGCTATGCCTCTGCACTTTCTAGTGCTGATTTATCAGCCAGCATTCTAAACCAAAATGCCTTTGCAAATACTTTGAGTGCAATCAGGTCTAAAGACTCTGACTCAGCCTACAATGTATTTTACTCTACTGAGAATACAAGGGCATGGCATTCTATACTTCTTTGCATGGGAGTTATGTATACAGACTATTCATAAACCTCCAGGAAAAATATGAAATGGATACATGACCTGTAATTTCTGCTCCAACATAATAAATGCAGGTGTAATATCCTTCTTGATAATCACTCAGTTCTTGTTAAAGCACAACTAATGATTGGAGAGTCCACTTCATAAGGATGACCTAGTAGAAGAAACAGAACTTATGGCCCCTTATTAACATGCCCCGCTCCACCCTCAACGTGTGGTCAGGTGAGAGGAGTGACTCTCCATCTGAAATCTATTCACCAGAACTGGATGAGTGTTTCTCCCATCTCCTCCTCTTCACCTCTTCCAAGATCTCTTCCTGTCTGTTCTTCTTCCCAAAGGAATACCTCCTGCAGTTATTCACTACTGATTCATTTCCCTGTCAACAAACTATAAGCTGAACATTGCCTTTCATTTATACCCTCATTGGCTTAATACATCTCAAGCAATTAGAAATAATTTCTCATGAGTGTCCAATTGCTCTTAAAATATCTTTTCACAACAAGAACACCCACACTCCTTCTCATAATCATATTTCCTTAATAATCATTTCCTCTTCTGTGGAATCCTAAGTCCATACTCGCATGAACTATTTCAAAATACTTTCAGATTTCCAAATAAACTTTGCCTTCCTCAGTACTCAAAATATCTAATTTATCTTCTTTACTTTAACTGAGAAGATGGGCATTTCTTGTTTCTTGTTTGTTTGTTTGTTTGTTTGGAATTGGGAACTACATCCAGCAATTCTCAGGAGTTACTTCTGGCTCTACACTCAGGAATTACTCCTGGTGGTGCTGGGGGTCCATATAGGATTCCAGGGATCAAAATTTAGGCCAGTCACTTGCAAGACAAACACCTTCTCAAGGAAAATGGTTATTTCTTTATTCTAATCCAGCCATGATAATAGCTTTAATCCTATTATTCATCATTTTTACAGAATCTGACTTCATCTCTGCCCCTTCTCTAAGATCTCCTGTCTCTTCTCCTACCCACCCACCCTCAACTACTTCCCTTTTGCCATGAATATTCACTCCCTTTCCTAGAACAGCCAAAACAGAATCTTTTATTCCTGTTATCTCTTTGAGAATTTACCCATTCCTAGCTGGACTCCTTCAGCCCTGAACTGAAAAGGGAGGATTGTCCCAAACTCCCATGCTCTTCTCCAACCTGGGTCCCTTCACTGAATTAACCGACCCAAAGAAATCCAATTCATTCAACATTGTCAACCCATGCATCTTGTCCAAACTCTTCTTCCAAGATCTGTTCCTCTTCCTGAATGTTATTAGATTGTCACCAATCCTTTTCCTCATGAAAAACCTACTTAACTCTTTAATCCTAAAGTTAAATTCACAGCACATCTATTCAAATTTCTCCAGCTACCTTGAAACTTTGGAGTCCATGAATCAGAAACTAACACAAATTAGTTTGGGTTGGAACCTTGGAACTAATCCAAGTCTTTCATTTTTCAGATTGAAAAATGCAAAGACCAAAAAACTGGAGACTTCATGCTTTCCTTCTCTAGTGTTTTTTAAACCTAAACAAGGCACTTTATACCTACAAACTGTTTCCCATCCACTCTTTTTGGCTATAAGAGATTGTCTGATGACCATTAGTCTCTGCTAATCTATAGTGGTCAGTTCATCATTGATCTCTGATACATTATGTTTTATACTCACCCCTTCATATCCTAAAGCAGTATTAATTTTTGATTCAGCACCTATGTATATAGTCATGTGACTTAAAGACATTTCAGTCAATGGCAGACTACATAGAGGTCAATAAATCATTTCATCTCATATATGGACTTTAATATCTAGGCTTGAGTAATTATATCCTATAAGGTTTACATAATGATGAAGTTGCCTAATAACACATTTCCCTGACCATATCCCTATTGCTAAACAACTCATGACTCTTGATGTGTATAAGCATTATGTGTGAGGTAAATTGAGGCCTTTGATGTGCACGAAGATCTCATATGTGTGCAAGCATTATATATGTATGTATGTACACACACACACACACACACACACACACACACACACACACACACCCTAATGGTTTGGGAATAGTACTCCAGCTATGCTCAGGGTTTATTCCTGGCTCTGTACTCAAGAACACTCCTGGTGGGCTCAGGATATAGGATATTGGGGATCAAACCAGGCCAGACATATGCAAAACAATTGCCCTCATTCTGTACTATACTTTGGTCCCCAAAATGCATATATTCGAGGTGATGTGCCTCTAAGTTCAGACTTAAAAGAGACTCTCCTTCCAATGTGATTCTTTTTTTGGGGGGGGAGGGGGGAATTAGTGTTAGGGTTTTTTTTTAATTGACTAATTGGTTTTTTGTTTTGTTTTGTTTTGTTTTACAGTGAAGATTACTGAAGTTTATTAAATTCACACATTGAAAACAACATTGAACAAGTGTAAAAGCATGACTTAGAATATAATTTGAGGGGCCAGGAAGGTGGTACTAGAGGTAAGGTGTCTGTCTTGCAAGTGTTAGCATTGGACGAACCGCGGTTCAATCCCCCGGCTTCCCATATGGTCCCCCCAAACCAGGAGTGATTTCCTAGCGCATAACCAAGAGTAACCCCTGAGTGTCAAATGGGTGTGGTCCAAAAACCAAAAAAAAAAAAAAAAGAATATAATTTGAACAACATATGGAGGGTTAATAACAATAATGTATTTAAAAATGTTTAGTCATCTTTATTATTCATGTTTTATTTATTTTTGATATATATAAATCTTCATTTAAACACCATGATTACAAGCATGTTCATTGGGCTTTAGTCATAAACAGAATACCCCCCTTCACCAGTGCAACATTCCCACCTGTGATTCTATTTTTTTTTTTTTTGGTTTTTGGGTCACACCCGGCAGCGCTCAGGGGTTACTCCTGGCTTAATGCTCAGAAATCACTCCTGGCAGGCTCAGGGAACCATATGGGGGCTGGGATTTGAACCAATGACCTTCTGCATGAAAGGCAAACGCCTTACCTCCATGCTATCTCTCTGGCCCCACCTGTGATTCTTTTTTTCTTTCTCTGTTTTTTTTTTTTGTTTGTTTTTTCGGGCCACACCCATTTGATGCTCAGTGATTACTCCTGACTAAGCACTCAGAAATTGCCCCTGGCTTGGGGGGAACATATGGGCCTTGCAAGGCAGACACCTTACCTCTAGCGCCACCTTGCCAAACCCCCATCTGTGATTCTTAAGAAAAATATTTAAATCAGACTGCTATAGAAATGCAAATCTGACCAAAGATGAAATATAAATAAATAGAGCAAGTGCACTCATTAAAAAATAAAAGTACCGGGGGTCAGAGAGATAAGACATTTTTCTTGCATGCAGAAGGATGGTGATTCCAATCTCAGAACCCCATATAGAGCCCCCAGCCTGCCAGGAACGATTTCTGAGCATAGAGCCAGAAGTAACCCCTGAGCACTGCCGGGAGTGACTCAAAAACCAAAAATAAATAAATAAATAAAAATAAATAAGCTTAAAAAAGTATCAGACTTCTTGAAAACCTTGGTGATTTCTAGATGAAAATGGAGCTATATGAAAAAGGAGAAGTGGAAAGATGGCGCTGAAATTTTGATGGTATAACAGGTAACAGGTAAATCCTATACATTTATAGAGAAATTAACTGAATTCAATTTCTTAATTATCCCTTCAATTCTCCAATGTTTAAAATAACAAATAACGGGAAAGACAAATTTTTACCAGAAAGAATGCTAAGGTGGGGGCCAGAGTGATAGAACAGTGGGTATGGTGTTTGCCTTGTACATGGTCAATCCAATTCCCAGCATTCCATATGGTCCCTCAAGTCCACCAAAATTGATTTCTTGAGGAAAAAGTCAGGAGTGAGACTTGCGCACTACTAATTGTGGCCAAAAGGCAAACCAATAAAAGAAGGGGAAGATTGAGAATCACTTCTTCTAAGAGGAATATATTAATAGGTAAGAGAATTGAGAGGAATTATCAAGATGGTAAAAATCAAAATAAATAGCAGAAAGATTATAGGGCAAAATGAAAGGCATGGGGAAATGGTACATTAGTGAGACTGGAGTATGGCTTTATTCCAGTAAGGCTGGAATAAAGAGTCAAAATGGTAACATAGGAAAGGGCACAAAATCATATAAAGAATTGTTAGAGTATGTAGGTATATAAGACCAAGATCACAAAGCAACAGATTTACTTGAGGGCATCTTGGTAGGATGCATGAAATCAAACTAGCAATTTATAAAGATAACTTAGTCCAAAATATTGAATTATAGATTGAGACAATATTTAAAAATGGGAGACATTAGCAGGTGGTTTTAACTCTAAAAATAAAATTCATAAAAGAAAAAGGTGGGGCCCGGGAGATAGCATGGAGGTAAGGCGTTTGCCTTTCATGCAAAAGGTCATCAGTTCGAATCCCGGTGCCCCATATGGTCCCCTGTGCCTGCCAGGAGCAATTTCTGAGCATGGAGCCAGGAGTAACCCCTGTGCACTGCCGGGTGTGACCCAAAAACACCAAAAAAAAAAAAAAGAAAAAGAAAAAGGTAATATATGATTATTGTACCAATTCGGTTTTGAGGATGTTATGATCATTACATAGAACAAAAGAATTTTTATAATTCAAGGAAACACATGTTTTATAACAATGTTAATGAATGAGAGAAGTAGAATGCCTGTTTCAAATACAGGCAGGGACTCAGGGAGGAGGAAGATGGGGAACATTAGTGGTGGGAATATTGCACTAGTGAAGGGGGTGTTCTTTTTATGACTGAAACCCAATAACAAACATGTTTGTAATCATGGTGCTTAAATAAAGATGTTATTTTTAAAAAAAAATACATGTTTTTTGCTTTTGTTTTTGTTTTCCTTTTTTTTCTTTATTTAAACATTTTGATTACATATGTGATTGTGATTAGGTTTCGGGCATGTAAAGAACACCCCCTTCACCAGTGCAACATTCCCACCACCAATGTCCCAAGTACCCCTCCCTCCCACCCCACCTACACCTGTACTCCAGACAGGCTTTCCAGTTCTCTCATTCAGTCACGTGATTATGGTAGTTTTCTGTGTAGTTATTTATATAACAGCACTCACCACTCTTTGTGGTGAGCTTCATGGAGTGAGCTGGAAGTTCCAGCCCTCCTCTCATTGTCTCTGATGATTGTTGCAAAAATGGCTTTTATTTCCTTAAAACCCATAGATGTGTGAGACTATTCTGGGTTTCTCTCTCTCCCTTCGACTTATTTCACTCAGCATGGTAGATTCCACGTACATTCATGTATAGCAAAACTTCATGACTTCATCTCTCCTGACAGCTGCATAATATTCCATTGTGTATATATACCACAGTTTCTTTAGCCATTCGTCTGTTGAAGGGCATCTTGGTTGTTTCCACAGCCTGGCTATTGTGAATAGTGCTGTAATAAATATAGGTGTGAGAAAAGGGTTTTTGTATTGTATTGTTGTGTTCTTAGGGTATATCCCAAGGAGTGGAATAGCTGGATTAAATGGGAGCTCAATTTCCAGATTTTGAGAAATCTCCATATCGCTTTCCATAGAGGTTGGACTAGACAGAATTCCCACCAGCAGTGGATAAGAGTTCCTTTCTCTCCACATTCCCGCCAGCACAGATTATTCTCAGTCTTTTTAATGTGTGCCAATCTCTGTGGTGTGAGGTGGTATCTTATCATTGTTTTGCATCTCCCTGATGATTAGTGACGAGGAGCATTTTTTCATGTGCCTTTTGGCCATTTTTATTTCTTTTTCATCAAAGTGTCTGTTCATTTCTTCTCCCCATTTTTTGATGGGGTTAGATGTTTTTTCTTGTAAAGTTCTGTCAGTGCCCTGTATATTTTTGATATTAGCCCCTTGTCTGATGGGTATTGGGTGAAGAGTTTCTCCCACTCAGTGGGTGACTCTTGTATCCTGGGCACTATTTCTTTTGAGGTGCAGAAGCTTCTTAGTTTAATGTATTCCCATCTGTTGATCTCTGCTTCCACTTGTTTGGAAAGTGCAGTTTCCCCCTTGAAGATACCTTTAGTCTCAATGTCATGGATGTTTTACCGACATGTTGCTCTATATACCTAATGGTATCAGATCTCATATCAAGGTCTTTAATCCATTTGGATTTTACTTTCGTACATGATGTTAACTGGGGGTCTATGTTCACTTTTTTGCAAGTGGCTAACCAGTTCTGCCAGCACCACTTGTTGAAGACGTTTTCCCTGCTCCACTTAGGATTTCTTGCTCCTTTATCAAAAATTAGGCAATTGTATGTCTGGGGGACAATGTCTGAGAACTCAAACCTATTCCACTGATCTGAAGGTCTGTCTTTATTCCAATACCATGCTGTTTTGATGACTATTGCTTTGTAGTAGAGTTTAAAGTTGGGGAAAGTAATGCCTCCCATTTTCCTTTTCCCTAGGAGTGCTTTAGATATTCGAGGGTGTTTATTGTTCCAGATGAACTTCATAAGTGTTTGATCTACTTCTTTGAAGAATGTCATGGGTATATTTAAGGGGATTGCATTAAATCTGTATAATGCTTTGGGGAGTATTGCCATTTTAATTATGTTAATCCTGCCAATTCATGAGCAGGGTATATGTTTCCATTTCCGTGTGTCCTCTCTTATTTCTTGGAGGAGGGCTTTATAGTTTTCTTTGTATAGGTCCTTCACGTCTTTGGTCAAGTTGACTCCAAGATATTTGAGTTTGTGTGGCACTATTGTGAATGGGATTGCCTTCTTGACTTCCATCTCTTCCTTATCATTGTTAGTGTATAAAATGGCCATTTGGGGCCCGGGAGATAGCATGGAGGTAAGGTGTTTGCCTTTCATGCAAAAGGTCATCGGTTCGAATCCCGGTGCCCCATATGGTCCCCCGTGCCTGCCAGGAGCAATTTCTGAGCATGGAGCCAGGAGTATCCCCTGAGCACTGCCGGGTGTGACCCAAAAACCAAACAATAAATAAATAAATAAATAAATAAATAAATAAATAAATAAAAAGGCCATTGATTTCTGTGTGTTAATTTTGTAGCCTGCTACCTTGCTATATGACTCTATTGTTTCTAGAAGCTTTTTGGTAAAGTCTTTAGGGTTTTCTAAGTAGAGTATCATGTCATCTGCAAACAGTGAGAGCTTGACTTCTTCCTTTCCTATCTGGATTCCCTTGATATCTTTTTTTTTTGATTGCTATAGAAAGAACTTCCAGTACTATGTTGAAGAGGAGTGGTGAGAGTGGACAGCCTTGTCTTATACCAGAATTTAGAGTAAAGGTTTTTAGTTTTTCTCCATTGAGGATAATATTTGCCATTGGCTTGTGGTAGATGACTTCAACTAGATTGAGAAATGTTCCTTCCATTCCCATCTTGCTGAGAGTTTTGATCAAGAATGGGTGTTGGACCTTATCAAATGCTTTTTCTGCGTCTATTGATATGATCATGTGATTTTTATTTTTCTTCTTGTTGATGTTGTGTATGATGTTGATAGATTTATGGATGTTAAACCATCCTTGCATTCCTGGAATGAAACCTACTTGATCGTAGTGTATGATCTTCTTGATGATGCATTGGATCCTATTTGCCAGGATTTTGTTGAAGATCTTTGCATCAGCGTTCATCAGGGATATTGGTCTGTAATTTTCTTTTTTGGCAGCATCTCTGTCCGTTTTTGGTATCAAGGTGACATTGGCTTTATAAAAGCTGTTTGGGAGTGTTCAAGTTTTTTCTATTTCATGGAAGAGCCGGCTAGAATTGGTAGCAGCTATAAATTTTCCTCTTAGGACCGCTTTTGCTGTGTCCCATAGATTCTGGCAGTTTGTGTCTTCATTATCTTTTGTTTCCAGAAAAGTTTTGATTTCCTTTTTGATTTCATCAGATCCACTGGTTGTTTAGTAGCAGGGTGTTTAATTTCCAATTGTTGAAGTTTTTCTTCTGTGTGGCTTTGTAGTTCACATCTAATTTCAGAGCCTTGTGGTCAGTGAAGGTAGCCTGCAAGATTTCTATCCTCTTGATTTTATGAGGTGTGTTTTATGTGTCAGCATGTAGTCTATCCTGGAGAATGACCCATGTACATTGGAGAAGAATGTGTATCCAGGTTTTTTGGGATGGAGTGTCCTATATATATCTACTAGTCCTCTTTCTTCCATTGCTCTTTTCAGGGCTAGTATGTTTTTGTTGGGTTTCAGTCTGGTTGACCTATCAAGTGTTGATAAGGCCGTGTTGAGGTCTCCCACAATTACTGTGTTGTTATTGATTTCTTCTTTCAGATACACCAGTAATTGTATTAGATGATTTGCTGGTCTCTCATTTGGTGCATATATGCTTAATAGTCTGATTTCTTCCTGTTGCACATATCTCTTGATTAGAACATAGTGTCCATCTTTGTCCCTTACCACTTTTCTGATTATAAAGTTGGCATCATCAGATATTAATATGGCCACCCCAGCTTTTTTGAGGGTGTTGTTTGCTTGGATGATTTTCTTCCAGCCTTTGATTTTGAGTCTATGTTTGTTCTGACTATTCAGATGCGTTTCTTGTAGGCAGAAGAAGGTTGGATTCCTCTTTTTGACCCATTTTGCCACTTTATGTTTTTTAATTGATGAATTTAGTCCATTGACATTGAGGGAGATGATTGTCATAGGATTTAATGTCATCTTTGTAGATAAGTTTCCTGTGTTTGTTGGTCTCTCTTGTCTTAAAGTAGACCTGCCAGTTTTTCCTTTAAGGCTGGGTTATCATCTGTGAAGTTTTTAAGCTGTTGTTTATCCATGAAGCTATGTAGTCTTCCTTCAAACCTGAATGTGAGTCGGGCTGGGTGCAGTATTCTTGGTGAGGCATTCATTTCATTCAGTCTTGTCACAATATCCCACCATTGTTTTCTGGCCTTGAGAGTTTCTTGTGACATGTCTGCGGTAAGTCTTAGGGATGCTCCTTTGAATGTAATTTCCCTTTTTGATCTTGCTGCATTCAGTATTCTATCTCTATCTGTGGGATTTGTCATTGTAACGAGGATGTGTCTTGGGTGCTTTTCTTTGGGTCTCTTTTAGCTGGTACTCTTCAGGCATGCAGGATTTGATGATGTCTTTGACAGTTGGTTCTTCCTGGAGATCTCCTACCTGGGTCTCTGGGACTCCAATGATTCTTACGTTGTTTCTGTTGAGTTTATCAAAGATTTCTATTTTCATCTGTTCACATTCCTTGAGTACTTTTTCCATTGCCTGTTCATTTGTCTTAAGATTCTTGTCCACTTTCTTCTGTTGTGTTGAGTTTTTCTGCATCATATCTTCCAGTACTCCAATTCTCTCCTCAGCTGATGATACCCTGCTGGCGAGGCCATCCATTGAGGTTTTCATTTGAGCTACCGTGTTTTTCAGATCTGTTATTTCAGTTTGGAGTTTTCTAATTTCTGTCTTTGTGTTCTGTTCAGATAGTTTTATGCTTTCTTTGACTTCTTGAAACATCTTCCATATTGCTATTTTATGTTCCTTGTCCGAGAGGTTAATCAGGTGGTTGGAACTTATTAGATCGTCCGAGCTTTCCTCTTCATTTTCTGTGCATGGGGTTTGCCTGCGAGGTTTCACCATTGTCACACTTGTAGTGTGCTTTTTCCTGCGTGTTGTGGTGGGGTTTATTGGTTAGAAAGAGCGCGTGGCCACAAAGCGAAGCGAAGAGAAGCGGTCGTGCTCTTCTGCTGCCACTAGTTGACAGACAGGCAGAGCAGGAGAGGTTTCCCGAGAAGTCTCAGCGTGGACAAAGGCACAGCAGGGCAGGGCCTCCGCAGGCCAGGGAGCTCAGCTTATTGGACAGCTACCCCCACAGCCAGAAGTTACTAACAGGCAGTTTCAGAATGCAGTTTTTTGGAGGGTGCTGGGGAGACGTTCAGGATTCAAAGACAGGCAGACAGGCAGAGCAGGAGAGGTTTCCCATAAAGTCTCAGCATGAACCAAAAATACATGTTTTAAGTCAAGAGTCAGAGATCAAAAAATTAGGCATGGGGCGCATGAGATATTCAGGGTTTAAGGCACTTGACCTAGATTTGAGCTTAGCATCTCAAAGCCTCACCCCCAAATATTGCTAGGTATGGCCTTGTGGCCCCCACATACTACCATCAGTAGTGGCTCTAGAAACTGGAGCACTACCAAGTTTGGACCATACAAAAAAAAAAAACCAAAACAACTCAGAATTCAAAGCATACCATGTAAAATTAAAATTAAATAAAAGTGGAAATAATATATGACTTGGCAAGATCTCTCCTAGTTATCCAAATAATATGTAAAAATCTCATTCTAAAGAATATCTCCATGCTTAATCATCACATTATTTACAATAGGGAAAATATGGAACCAACCTCATCTATCAAGAGATGAGCCACTAAAAAAGCTGTGGAAAGGATGGAGAATCAGGAGGTTGGGTCAGAGGCAAAAAGTGGCAATAATAAGGCTCAACAGTTCCAAGTAATGGACTGGATTCCTCAAAAATTTGAAGGAAACTTGGACTTTTCTCCCCTTAGCCAAAACCGTGAATCTGTAGCTGAATAATCACATGCTGCTTCTGACAAAAACCAACCCCAACTGCTATCTCGAATTTATATTAACAGCCCAAATCATGCTGTACTCTGCTATTGTAAGATGACACCCAGCTATTAACCCAAAGCAAAGACATTCCCCCAATTTCCTCTTTCCTTTTCACCTAGCCCTTTAATATATAAAAGTTCATTTGGGTGGCCAGCAGTAGGGTATTTGCCTTGCACGTGGCTGATCCAGGACAAACCTGGGTTCTATCCCCGGCATCATATATGGTCCCCCAAGCCAAGAGTGATTTCTAAGCACATAGCTAGGAGTAACCCCTGAGCATCACCACGTGTGACCAAAAACCAAAAAAACAAAAACAAAAAAAGTCCACCTGGATCTTGTTACACCATCCTCCACCCAGTTGAATTTAGTTCTGGGAGAGTATATAAAGAGCAGTTTAGTTTTGGTGCACTCAGAGGACAGTAGAGGCAGCAAGCAATTTGACTTCATGACTCTCTCTTGACTGGCTTGGTTTATTAATCCTTTACTGCTATCCTCCTTCAGATCCATCTGCCTTGGGGTTAGAAATACAATGTGTGGGGTAATTTCCCAATATGTAGATATTTTTACAGCTATAAAGTTGATTATGTTGTTATAATGACAATATTAATAACCTTAAATCAATGAAAATGTTTAAATGAAACTTCAAATATTTGAATCATTGCTTACCTGGGTTGCTTTCTAACAATGAAATCAAGATATAAGGTCCAGGGACAAAAGAATTTTTTTTGTGGTTTTTGGGTCACACCCGGCAGTGCTCAGGGGTTACTCCTGGCTCCATGCTCAGAAATTGCTCCTGGCAGGCACGGGGGACCATATGGGGCACCGGAATTCGAACCGATGACCTTTTGCATGAAAGGCAAACGCCTTACCTCCATGCTATCTCCCGGGCCCCATACAAAAGAATTTTTAAAGGCACCAACTGCTCTTGAATTTAAACGCTTTCCCTATGGGTATGATCCTTCATATGTATTGATTTCCCAAACATTTATTCTTCTTTGTTATCTCCTGCACTGGAAACTTCAGTAATACTAAGAACTCTAGATAAATACCATTTCCTTCCTCTGATACTCATAGAATGAGTAGGAAGATCTGTCTTCAGTAGGTCATTTCAACTCAGGGGCTAATTGTAGTCCATGGAAGAGGGAGAAAACTATCCCCTTCACCTCAGTGCTTTCTGGATTAGAGCAGAATACCAATGTATCTTTCCCAGAATTGAAGTGATCATCACCACCAGCCAATTTGGCAGCTAAATCAGGGATTTCTCATCATCCAACTCTGTATAAAAAAAATCAGCATGTACCAGGCAAAAAAAAAAAAAAAATCAAGAACAAATTGCAGCTACTGACTCAACTGAGAAAGACAAAAGATAAAGACTCACTACTTGAGTTGTCATCAGTGGAACCCACCAGAATCATCCCCAGTAAATTGAGCTACTGATCTCAACTACAAAAGTGTGGAAGGCCAAAGAAAATGGAATTGGATGGCTGAGGTATAAAATATTTACATGCACACATTTTCCACCCACCTCAGAAAAAAAGACTAGCAAGTCCAGCTTCCCAGAACCCAAGGAAGAAATCTGAGTCCTTGTTACCTAGACCTTGTGTCTATGACACAAATGTGTAAAATTACCCTCCACTTTGAAAATAAAAGAAAAGGAAAGAGAGAGGAGAGACATGGGAGGGCATTGACTGTGGGAATGTTACACTGGTGAAGGGGGGTGTACTTTTTTATGACTGAAAACCAACTACAAACATGTTGTAATCATGATGCTTAAATAAATACATTTTTAAAAAATTAAAAATTTTAAAAAGAATAAAATGAGTGTTTCAGAAAATACAAGTGATTTCCTCTCATTGCCTGCTAAGAGTACATGCAGAGTGGATCTATTTGCTTTGCCACATCCTAGACCCCGTTGTCCTTCTGCCTGTGACCTGTGCCCATTCCCCGCTCATTAAGTGCCTTATTCATCACGACAACCCGCTGGAGTCAAAGGCTGCACATTCGTTCAGTTCCAGGAGCTCAGAAAAGCCCCATTAGTTTTCAGATGTTGATGGCAGGTCAGAGGTTCCCTGAGCCTGTCTGGAATTGAAGAGACCTCACAGATTCTTCCATCAGAGATTCCGAAGGCATCAACAACAGTGGAAAAATACCTTGACATTATGAAATGTAAGAACGGATCCGAGACAAAGGAAACCCGCAACTGCATGAAGACATTTTGCCTTAACCTACTCATCACTGATCTCTCACCCTACTTTTCTCCTGCTCATACTGGGTCCTTGAGTCCTTTAGTTTTAAATGTTTTCTTTTCACACCGTAAATGTCAAAAGAAAAACAAAGAAGCACTATCTCTAGCTACCAGCGCTTATGCTGGAAAAAGTGGACAAGGGTTTTGTTTGAAAGCTGAAAGCAATTTGCAAGCAGGAATGAAGAAAGACTCATATTTGTGGTAAGTTGCATACATCTTTCTAAAACGCCTCAACATTTTAAATGCTTCATTGAAAATGTCCCTGGAGCCAAGTGTAGGTAGGAGGCTTGATTTCCATGTCATCTCTCTGAGCTTGGCTTTCTTTCCAAACCCTCCTGACAGGCAGGGTTTTTCAGGCCCACCTTGCCTTCCTGAGTCAGGAAACTTGTTGACTTGAGAGAGATGAGGATAGAGCGCAACTGCAGTGCTGCTCCTTCTGTGGGTTTGGGGGCTAGATAAATTCCCAGTTCAAGACTCGGGGTGGGGTGTCTGTTCAGCCTATACTAGACTCAGAGAGGCAGTATCAACATAAATATTCTGTTCCCACTTGCTATGATGAAAATGACCCTGAATCTAAAGATCACACAGGTAGGCCAGTGCATAAGAGAGTTCTAGACTTGGATATTGTTTAAAAGCCTGATTCAAATAGCATTATACTGGGGCTGGAGCAATGGTGTGGTGGGAAGGACACTGGCCTTGTATGCAGCCAACCTGTGTTTGATTCCTAGTACCCCAGATGGCCTGCTTAGCACTACCAGAAGTGATCCCTGAGCCTAAGGCCAGGATTAAGCCCTAGGCATTTCTGGGTATGGCCCAAAATCAAACCCAACAATGACAACAGAAACAAAATTACACTTGACAAGAAGAATATATGTCACAGGATCTTTTTTTTTCATGTGACCCTAACCAGTCATCATGGTTTGGCTGCTCAGAACATGCATTTTTCATCCTCCAAAAAGTTCTCTTTGGAATTTCTTTTGTTTTCTACGGCAATAACTTATCAAACACTATTGTCTTCTGAAGTGTTTTCAATAAGAGTAATTAAATAGTCATCATTTAAAGGCAATAAAAGTGTTTTGATGTGAACACATCTTTCTAGGGCATTCTTTGCTTTACCAGTGATGAGCCAAGTCTGAGAAGTAAGAAGGTAGAGGGGGCCCCTCTGCAACCCAAAGTCTCACTGCCAGAACTGAACCTATATCCTGTCATTTTCTGTGTGGATATAAGCAAGTTCTTTACTCTCTGTGAACTTGCTCACTCCATTGCAAAATGGAGATGATAATCACACATCCTAAGGGATATTTTACATGCAAAATTCTTATGTTGGACTGGCATAAGTAAGCCACTGAGTAAATATTTCCTCCTATTACTAATGCTAGTAAAGTACAAATAGAATTGGCCAAAGAGAAATTATGCAGGGGCCGGGCGGTGGCGCTGGAGGTAAAGTGCCTGTGCTAACCTAGGACGGACCATGGTTCGATCCCCCCGTTCCCCATATGGTCCCCCGTGCCTGCCAGGAGCGACTTCTGAGCGAATAGCCAGGAGTAACTCCTGAGTATCACCGGGTGTGACCCAAAAACCAAAAAAAAAAAAAAAAGAGAGAGAGAGAGAGAGAAATTATGCAGCAGTCCCTTATTAAGAAGTGTTTCCCATGTGAGTATAAGATATATGCAAATAAACATTGATAATGGTGTGCACACACAAAGAACAAGATAAGGCAAAAAAAATCAAAGACCCCATAAGGGTTGATTAACTCAATCCATAACTGCCATTCTGTCAAATATGGGACCGCCACTAACAGAGACACACTACATTCGAATAACCAATATAAAGTTCTCCATTAGCTATATTGGTTCTTTTCTATAGGAAAGATGTTGAAATAAGAATTATGGAGAGAATTAAAAGAATCTCCAAGCACCAGAAGTCTGAGTAGCAAGTCTTCTTCTCCACTGTATATTTGACATATTAGAGTATATTCATTTTAGGTAGCTATTTAATGTACACAAAACTTAACACAACATATTAATGGTATAAAATTGTGATAAGGTTGCATTGTCACAAAAATTATCACCTCTGTCAGATTATCTTTTCTTGTAGTTAAAACAATTAAAGAACAATAACTTAGAAAGTTTAATTATTAGACTACAATATTGCTATCTATATTTGACCAAATGCCATTATATCTATAAGACTTATTCACGACTTTTAAACTTATACCATTATTTATCTGTCCTATTCTCCCATTACTTATTTCTCATACTATTTCTATTTTATTGGCAGATTTGACTTTTAATTCCATATGGAAATGATATTCTACAAGATAGATCTTTCTCTTTCTTAATCAGCATATGTTCAAATTTCACCTATATCATCATCAGTGCAGAATTTTGCCCTTTCTTGTAGCTCAGTACTACTGCTTTGTAGAAATAAACCACATCTTCTTGACCAATTCCAGTTTGGGGTTGCCTTAATCTCTTCAACACTCTGTTACCTGGACATGGAACTGATATTGTGGTATATCTATTTTTTAATTTTTTATATAGGAGCCTCAAGAAAGCCTGGGACCATTTCCAATTGACACTCAGATCAGAAGTGCTGGGGACTGTGAAAGCAATACCCATCTGAGCAGGGACACAGAAGGCAAAACAGTGCTATAGATAACACTCAAAGCCTCACACATTCTAAGCATGTGCCCTAACACTTGTGCCTCTTGAGCCATGGCTCCTATTTCTAATATTTGGAGGAGAGTAAAATCCATTTTGTTCAACCAAGTGGTTGAGCCCTACCCACCACAGCAGTTGTTCCCTGCATCGCCACCAATGTATTGTCTCTTGATATCATGATGGTAGGCATTCACATAGGCCTACATTTCTATCCTATGAAGCTTTAAAGTGTATTTTCTTCAGGATCTTGAGCATCATTTAATGTATCTGTGAATAAGACTGATGGTAAAAATGCCTTTTTGGTCCTTCTACCCATATTTTAATCAGATTTTACTTGTATGAGTTCTTTATATGTTTTGGATCTTATCCAACATATGGTCTGGAATAATTTTTCTACCCTGAATAGCATGAAAAAGAATGGTTGAAACAATAACCTGGGACATAAAGCAAGATTTAGAATGCCATGATCCTTTATGGTAGGATCATGCCAAGAAATTGGGTGGCAGATGATAGATAGTAAGTAGTAGGTGGTAGATGATATAGCCAATGCTGGTTGAAAGTAAAGAGTATACGGTAAAGATCTGTTGTCCTCTTTCTATTTTTCAATGCCTATTCAAGGTGTCAGTATCAGCAAGTGACAGTGAAGAAGGAGGAGTTGTGGGAGGCTGGAAGTGGTCATCCTGCAAAATGGAAGAGTAAATGAACCAGATAAATATATTATGTTAATGGTGCTGGGCAGCATTAGTTCACATTCAAAGTTCATGGTCATGAATATAAAGTCAAACCAGACATCAGGGTTATGATTTTCCCCAGTAGTGTTCAACTACTTTAGTTGAACTTACTTAAGTCTATGGAAAGAGATTAAATTGTGATTGTGGTTTTGATAATACCATTAAGTAAAAATGGGGCAAGGGAACCAAAAGGACATGGAAATTGGTGGGAAATATAATTCAACAGTTAAGGAGCCATTATTAGGGCCAGAGAGACGGGACAGCACGTAAGACACTTGTCTTGCATACAGCTGACCAGGGTTCAATAGCATTGCTTATGGTCCCCCAAACACTGCCAGGAGTAATCCTTAAGCACAGACCTAGGAGAAAGTCCTGAGAAGAGCTAAGTTTGACCTAAAATAAAAGCATAATATCAAATAAATACTTTTAAAAGAAGCCATTATAAAGAATAATCATAGGGGCCGGGCGGTGGCGCTGGAGCTAAGGTGCCTGCCTTACCGCACTAGCCTTGGGCAGACCGCGGTTCGATCCCCCGTGCCCCATATGGTCCCCCAGGCCAGGAGCGGCTTCTGAGCGCATAGCCAGGAGTAACCCCTGAGCACTGCCGGGTGTGACCCAAAAACCAAAAAAAAAAAAAAAAGAAGAATCATAAAACATAAGCTGTATTGGGGCAAAGTGGTCTCATGTGCATTGAGTGGAAATAAAATAATGATCAGACCTAAATACCCAACCCAGTGTTGACAACAGTGGAATCAAGAGACTCAGACTACAATAAACTATGAGCAATATGGCAGTCTAGGGGTGGAGATGTGGGATGCATGCTGCGAGCAATGGTGCAGGGAGGTCAACACTGGTGGTGGGAATTGCCCTAACTGACTGTCACTATGTACCTTAAATATAACTGTGAAAGATTTGTAATTTACATTGGTCCCCCAAAATTGTTTTGTTCAATAAGAACATAAGCTGTGTTAAATAAAAAAGGGGATATCAAAATGATGAAAGGAAGCAAAAAGAAAACAATACTATTTGTTGAAGGTCTTCAGAAGATTGAATAAATACCAAAGTCCAGGGTTCTGAGGGACAAATAATAAAAAGATAAAATTATGTGAAAACTTTGAGATCATTAAACTGAAATCATCAATACAATCCATAGGTATTTAAAAAGCATTCTAAAACATTTTCTTTAAGTAGACTATTTTTGGTTTTGCTTTATTATTTTTCTATAACCAGTGTATATAAACTATAGAAAGAAATTGTCAGAACAAGAATAGTACTTTAAAAACAAAGATGCCTACAAAAGTACTAGGATTTCTAAAACTATTTAAGCAGAAGCTAGAAAACTACCTATCCTAAAAGAAAAGATGAGAGTGAGAGATCAGCATGACTGAACTATGCATACTTTCCACACCAAAATTCTTCTCCCCCCCAAATTTTTTCATCTTACAGAAAACCACATAAAGCAAATAATGGGAAATGTTATGAAGATGGTATATTTGTCCTCTCTGTTCAAAGTAACTTCTATACTTTTTTAAATCATTTACTTTAAACACTATGGTTAACAAGGCTGTTCATAATACAATTGGATTTTTTTACGATAATAAAATTGTTCATTGTAGAGTTTCAGTCATACAATGTCCAACCATGCATATTTCCTACCACTAATGTCCCAATTTCCTTTTCATCCTCCATGTCCTGCCTGCCTCCATGGCAGACACTTCTCTTTCTCTCTCTCTCTATTATTCTATATATATATATATATATATATATATTATATAATAGTAATATATATTACTGTGTCTAAAAGGAGAAAATAGGGATATATATTCATATTTTTCTCCTTTCAGACACAGTAATTTCCATCTTTGAAATGAAGGATCCCCAAAGTTTGACAAGCATCTTCCTAAGCTATTTGAGCATGTGGTCTTTCTTTCCTTATGATCTTAACCAAAAGATCCAGTCTACATCCCAGCACATTGGATTGGTCTTAATTCCTTGCCTCCGAGTCCCAATCTTAGTACTCTAGCCATCTCTGCACAGCACAGTGGCTTGTCCTTCCCCATCACCTAGAAGGTCTGGTCCCAACTCACTGACTTAACCCATCTTCAGGTCAAATCAACATTAATTTCTGCATGAGACCTCCTCATGCAGCTCTATACAAAAACCATGAGCACCAATTATAAAAGACTGATTACAATAACAGTGATGGAACAGAACTTCTAGAACTGTAAGGAAAGACTCCAGCCTAGTCTCTTTCCTATGACCTGTGCAAATACCAATATCTCTAGTTACAGAGGTCTGATCTTATCATCCATAACTGAGCAGATAGCTTTTTATCCTATACCAAAAGGACCTAGAGGAGAGTAAAAGAACAGGTACGGAGCCTGGAGTTATTCCCATGACAATATACTTCAAGAGCAGAGAAACCTTGTATCTAACAGGCCAAGAGAATTCCCTTTCTAACCCTTTCTAATCCCCCAATATTTACTGTGCCTATGATAAAAAGAAAAGAAGCACAAATTAATATATTTAGTTGTTATTGTTGCTGTTTTGTTCTGTTGGGTATTTTTGGTTTGTTTTATTTTATGTTTTGTACTTTGTTTTGTTTTTATTTCGGGATCGGTATTATTGTTTAGTTGTTGTCTTTATTGCTGTGGTGCTTTTGGGGTTTTGTTTGATTTATTTTGTATTGTTGTTATGTTTTTATTCCTTTTCCCCTATCTTCTCTTAAACCAATATTTATAGCCTCTAGAAGGACTCCTCCCATTTTTTGCTTGTTTTATTCCCCCACCCTTTTTTTTCTTTTTTCCTTCAAACAGAACCACATAACTTGAACCATCTTGTTCCATCTCATAAAACTGAGGGGGAAATAATGAAGGGTACCAAGACCAAGCAATCATATGAACATTGAGTAAAAATAAAAAATGATTAGACTTAGGTGCCAAATTCAAAGCCAATGACAACAGGATCGATATCCAATCTACAACAAACTAGACACAGAGGGGACCACTTATACTAGTAGCCCGGAGAACAAAGGAGGAGGATATGGGATGCATGCTGGGAACAGGGAGTAGAGGGAGGACATTGGTGGTGGGGATACCCCTAATTCAATGTCACTATATACCTAAAATTCTACTCTGAATGATTTGAAATCCACTTTGGTCAAATCAAAAATTATTTTTAAAAAAACTACTAAGCCGGGGGTCGGGCGGTGGCGCTGGAGATAAGGTTCCTGCGCTAACCTAGGACGGACCGCGGTTCGATCCCCTGGTTCTCCATATGGTCCTCCGTGCCTGCCAGGAGCGACTTCTGAGCGAATAGCCAGGAGTAACCCCTGAGCGTCACCGGGTGTGACCCAAAAACAAACAAACAAAAAAAACAAACAAAAACAAACAAACAAAAAAAAACCTACTAAGCCTTGATTTTCTATTGGACCATTGCAGTAGATGCAGTTTTTAAATTACTTATTTAAAGCATTGTGATTTACAAAGTTCTTCATAGTTGAGTTTTAAGTATAAAATGTTTCACCACCAATCCCTTCACCAATGTCAACCTCCTTCCACCAATATTTCCAGAGTCCCCCAGCTGCCATTATATTTCATTTTGATTGTTAAAATTGGTTTCATGATTTCACTGTTGTTAACGCCATGGCTTGGATATTTAGTTTGTTCTTTTTTTTTTTTTTTTTTTTTGTGGTTTTTGGTTTTTGGATTACATCCGGCAGCGCTCAGGATTTACTCCTGGCTCTACACTCAAAAATTACTCCTGGCAGGCTTGGGGAGACCATATGGGATGCCAGGATTCGAACCACTGTCCTGCATGCAAGGCAAATGCCCTACCTCCATGCTATCTCTCAGTCCTCAGTTTGTTTTTTTTCTCATACACCAATATACCTGAGTCCCCTTGGCCCCTGATTACTGTTATTTCACATTTGTCTTTCTTGTCCACTCTATTTCTTTCCTTTGAGAGTACACATTTGAACTCTCAGTTTGTTCCCCTTGGTTTTTCCAGAGGCACAAGCAAAGAAATTTCTCATCCCTGTCTGTGACTCTTAATATTTCAAAAGCAATATAGATCTTATCTCTGGTCCATTTAATTGAACATAAACAGCAAGGTCACCTCAGCCATTTGGTCCCCAAGTCTTCTGAACCACCATATCAACCTCAAGAGAATATTCAGCACTTCTGTCACCTACAATTTAGAAGCAAAACAAATGGTATGAATGGGCCCTTAATCTTTTCATTAAGGCTGGCATATGGGCTGGAGTCTGTGAAAGGACAGCAGTGAGTGAATGAAAAATAAGTTTCCCTGGTTATTTCGCAGAAGGCTTTAAGACAACAAGAGGACACAAGAGTTATGGTCTAGTTCCCATGATATGTAAAAGGCTCTTCAACAGTAGAGAAAAGGCAAAAGAACAGTCTGGCATATTTCACCTACCTCCTCGGGTTTTATGACAATTCATTTTTTGTTCTCAATTGCTATCACTACAATAAAGAAAAATTTCCTAGAAGGAAGAACCAAGACTACTTTGAAATAAGAAACAAATGAGTGTGCTAAAATGCACAGAGCTGCCTCACCCTGCTCAAAGTATCAGCAACTTGCCTTTGCATTCAGTAATTCTTAGCAGAGAAGCCCAGCCCTCTAGGAACCTTCTCAGCACTCCTAAAAATGGAAAACTTCCAGCAGCCAGCAAAGTGCTCTCTGATCCATGTCCCCCTTCAGATAGAAAACCATACTCTAATGATTCATGTCTGACTGAGTGAACAGACAGGGTTCAACTAACTTTTCCTCCCACATATACTTGCAGAAATACCAGCAGAGTGAAAACTGCCCTCTGAAAGGGATAAATATAGAATAATCGCACTCATTTGTGGAATATAAAAAATTATAATATGGTAATAATATTCAGAGATAATAGAGACAAGACCTAGGATTACCAGTCCATGGAAGGAAGGAAGCTTGCCACAAATAGTGCAGTTAGGACAGAGAAGCTAGAATTATGATAATCAGAAGTGAAAATGATCACACTGGACAAGAAATGGGTGCTGAAAGGATATAAAATGATAGGCATGGTACCCCATCAGTTACAATATTGCAAACCACAATTCTAAATGGAAGAAGAAAGAAAAAGAGAGGAGGAGAAGAGAGGAGGAAGAGAAAAAAGAAGGAGGAGAAGTAGTAGGAAAAAAGAAGAGGAGGAGATCTGACCCAGAGGCAGGCAGTAGGGAGGGTGGGAGGGAAACAGAGGACATTAATGGTGGGAAATGTGCACTAATGAAGGGTGTTGGACATTGTATGACTGAAACTTAACCATAAACAACTTTGAAGATGAATGTCCTGCCTTATGGAATAGAAACAACCAACTGTTCCAAGATTCCTTTCAGCACAGGGAAGGGCATCACCAAGTAGAGAGGCCTCAAACCTTTATCCTTCCCTAAATCCAGTGGCACAGTTGAGATTTTTTGATGGGTCCTGAGACCAAAGTTCTCCCCTTTGTGGTCTCAAGTCTTTCTCTAGGGAGCACTTTGCTAACAGAGATCAAAGAGTAATAAGGCTCATTGGGGCTGAAGAGATAATACAGTAGAAAGGGTATTTGCCTTGCACATGGCAACATGGGTCCCATCTCCAGCAACCCAAAGGTTCCCCTAAATCCTACCAGATGTGATAGATATTGAGGATTTTTGTTAGGAGAGAATCAGGAAAGTGTAAGTATTAAGGTTCCAGGGAAAGAGAGTTTTTTCTCTGGGAAAAGGGATAACAGAGAGAGGCAGGTTCAAGATAAAGGAAAGAATAGACAGAAAGAATCATGTCCAGTCCCAAGAGGAAGGCCCAAGATCTCTAAGAAGAGGCAACAAAAAGGAAGATTCAGAATTAGTCTCTTCCTGTACCTGCTTTACGACAAGTACATGATTATAAGTGCTTGGCAGCCGCCAGCAACTTGGCATCTTGTCCAAGAGGACAGTGCGCTCTTCTTCAAGCACTTTTCCTCCCTGAAGCCCACACCATTTTTCTCCCTTATCTCTCCAGAGCCAGCATCTTAGGCGCCTGCTTCTCATTCATCATTCATCAGCCAGCTGATTTACCAAGATGCCATTTCCCTCCTCTGTCCATTCACAGTCATTTCCAGAAGCACGCAAATGGCCACACACATTTTCATTTGCTCGAGGCAATTTTGTTGATGAGTGGTGGTGAAAACAAAATTCCATTACATCAAAGTTAATTCCTCTGCAGTGCATCAAGAGATGCTTCTCAGAGGCAATGCATTAGCCTAGCTATGGCGGCTCTCTTACATGGCAATTCAGTCAGTAACGCCTTCGTTGTTCAAATCCTGACCAATCTTTCCACTAACCAGGGTCTGCCTCATCTGAATGAATCACAAAATGCATCACTGTCTACCAGTGTGTCATTTACCCATTAGTGAGAGAGTATCCCATGTAACCATCCCAGATAGCATACACCCACAGGATCCAGAAAATTTGGCCTGCGATATAGGTCACCAGAGTTGATGAGCTCTGACTTGCCTTCATCCTGCCTATAAATCCTGTTTTCAGAAACAGGAGAGATAACATGAAGGTAAGGTATTTGCCTTTCATGCAGAAGGACAGTGGTTCGAATCCCAGCATCCCATATGGTCCCCTGTGCCTGCCAGGGGCGATTTCTGAGCATAGAGCCAGTAGTAACCCCTGAGCGCTGCTGGGTATGACCCAAAAACCAAAATAAAAAAATAAAATATATATAAGTCCTTTTTTCATGGCAGTCTATATGGTTGAGAAACTCACAACTGCTTCCTATAAGCAAAGTCAACTGGCATTACCAGAGGAGGGGAAGCATGGGGACATTGTAGCCCAGAGAAGGGTAAGTCAGGTAAAAATTCACACCAGATGGTGTCAATACAGGAGACTTGAGAAATGCTTGAATTTCCTTAAGGGAAATTCTGTTAGCCAGAATCAGGATGAGAGCCCATATGTCATTCAACCTTACTTGAGTCATGGCTGATGCTTAATACCACTAACTCAGGAGAATAAGATTCCTTGGAAAGAAGTTGAATGCCCACAAAACACTCAGGGGAGCTTCATGGAGAAGCTGCCTGAAAATTGAGTGTTTTTGAGCTACAAATGATGCCCTTTGCTTCTATCCTAACAGAAATGAAGAGATTTGAGTGGTGCCCACATTCATCTCTGTGCCTTCGAATAAAGAAATAATGCAAGCAGCTACACACCTGTAGTGGAAGACAAGATGGAGAGGTCCATGGGACTATAGATAATTCTTTATGATAATGACTAACAGGAAGGGAGTATCAGTAGAAAAACATTAACTTGTGCCTCTACTAAGCTCCAAAAGAAAAAAATGGCCACTAACTCATCCCAAGAAGTCCAATCTAGGCTGAAAAACTGTGAGTAAAGGCAGATTCCCATTTCTGTTTGAACCACAGAATTCCAGTGCCACTCCCTATACCCTCCAACAAAAAAATCCAGCCATACAACTTAACTTTATCAAACTACCAAGCTGCCAGATCTATAGATCCCAGACTGTGTGGCTGGACACCCCAACATTTCATAGCAGTGTCATCTCAGTATGATCATAGCAAATATGATGGGAAAGTTACACAGAATATCACTGAACTCAATGAGCCTAAACAGAACTCAGAAAGCTTAATTAGTACCAACCACAGTCCAGTAAATCCTCAGACACTGATTTTGTAACACTATGGAAAGACTTAATAGTTATTTCAAATTGACCCTATGGAACTAAGTTTTGAACATTCCATTTGCCTTTGTGTTGTAACCCAAAAAATGAAGTCAATTTGTTCTTGTTTGCAAGAGGGCAGACTGGGGTAATAGGTGGAAAACTGGGGACACTGATGGAGGTCAGACTGGTGGTATGATTGGTATTTAAGCATTTAATTCCTAAAAGAACTATGCCATTAACAATTTGGTAAATCATGATATTATAATTTAAGTTTTTAAGAAAAAATAAATGTTTAACAAATAAATAAATTAAAAACATCAAGTTGTACAGATAGTAAGCACTGCTGTTGTAGAAAGGTGAAGGACAGTAATTCCTCAAAGAATGGAAAGAAGGTGTAGAACCCTTCTAGGTACCAATTTTATTCATTGACACTAGCATGACTAGTATAAAAACTACTGCCTGTGTCTGTCCCTCATATCCTTTCCATAGTTCTTTGACCTAAAGTGTCAAAAATTAGTACCCAAAAGCTGAGGTTTGGTTCTCCTGCTGGCTTGAGACTTCAGACTTCAACCTCTGAGGCTGGAGTAATGGGACAGTAGGCAGGGCAGGTAGGTCACACACAGCCAACCTGACGTCAATCCAAGGTGGCATTACAAATAGTTGCTGAGCTCAAGAATAATCCTTGAATACAGAGCCAAGAGTAAACCTGAGCACTGCCAAGTGTAGCCTCCCCCCCCCAAAAAAAAGACTCCATGGTCCAGAGTGATAGCACAGTGGGTAGGATACCTTACACTCAGCTGATCAGGATTGATCCCCAGCATCCATATGGTACCTCAAGCCTGCTAGGAGTGATTTCTGAGCTCAGATCCAGAAGTAACCCCTTAGTGCCACCAGGTGTGACCTGCCCACCACCCCACCCCAAAAAAAAACAACCAGTCTTCGACCTATGACCTCTTTCCTCTCACTGTTTTAAATAAAGGCTTTTATGATTCAACCCTTTCAAACCTCCATGCTATGATGATTATTTCACATGAAAGAACTAATTCTGAGGCCAGAACAATAGCACAGCGGTAGAGCAAGTGGCCAACCCAAACAGACCTCTG
This sequence comes from Crocidura indochinensis, assembly GCA_004027635.1. Taxonomy (NCBI): domain Eukaryota; kingdom Metazoa; phylum Chordata; class Mammalia; order Eulipotyphla; family Soricidae; genus Crocidura; species Crocidura indochinensis. The sequence goes on along the minus strand of PVKC010006095.1, from coordinate 1,104 downwards.
TTAGATTCCAGGCAATTCATATGGTCCCCAGCCTACCAGAGGCGATTTCTGAGCACAGAAACAAGAGAGTAACCCCTGCGAGAAACCGCTGGGTATGACCCAAAAATAAAAAACAAACAAACAAAAAAGAACCCATTCTGCAGAACAAGTTTTTTTTCGGGGGGGGGGGTGTTGGAGGGAGGAGTCTGTTTGGTTTAGTTTGAGTTGGTTTTTTTGTCTTTGGGCCACCCCTAGAAGTGCTCTGATCTTTGGGTCACACCCAGAAGTGTTTGTGGCTCTGCACTTAAGAATCACTCCTGGTGGGGTTTGGAGGAACATAAAAAATGCTAGTGGTTGAACACAGATTGGCTGCCACAAACCAAGTTCCCTACTATCTCTGTGGCCCTAAATTTTTGTTTTGTTTTGTTTCATTTTTGTTTGGGTATTTGTAGGACACACCCAGCAGTGCTCAGGGCTTATTACTAGTTTTGTCCTCAGGGATCACTCCAGGTAGTCTTGGGAGACCATATAGGATGCCAGGAATTGAACCTGTGTCAGTCGCATGCAAGGCAAACACCTACCCACTGTATTACCTATCATTACCTTTCATTTTTGATTCTCCTATACCATTTTGTGCAATCCCAGTATGAATGCCCATCTACAAACACTGTCAAAATTCACTGACACTTCTGCCATCTGTAGTGCACATGGGTACATGCTCTTGACTCCTAAGATCAGAAACTAGATTCAGTGTGTCACAGACTAAAGGAATGCTGGAGGGGATGCCAGGACTTCAGTCAATGATGCTGCCCCCCACAGCTGGCCATGCCCTACAGTATGGGGCAAGGATCCCCAACGTATTTAGAGGTTCTGTTTATTCAGTCCTCTGCATCTTTACATGCCCTGAGAAAAAGGAGAAGAATTGTAGTTGGGATCAAAAAGAAACCATCAGTCAGCAAGTCACTGTATTAACAGCTAAGTATAAGAATCACATTGATGGGGCCCGGGAGATAGCATGGAGGTAAGGCATTTGCCTTTCATGCAAAAGGTCATCGGTTCAAATCCCGGTGCCCCATATGGTCCCCCGTGCCTGCCAGGAGCAATTTCTGAGCGTGGAGCCAGGAG
>PVKC010006094.1:0-31784 GCA_004027635.1 Crocidura indochinensis | reverse complement strand
GAATCCTGACATCCCATATGGTACTCCAAACATGCCAGGAGTGATTTCTGAGCACAGAGCCAGGAGTAACCCCTGAGCACCATCAGATGTGATCCTAAAACCAAAATAAATAAATAAATAAATAAATAAATAAATAAAAACAGTTTAACTGTAAACTCACCATACCAAAAGAAACCAAGTATTCAGCACTTGAGAACTGTGCTAGAGAGAGGAGAGCACTCATCAGGATGCTGATAAAAAGGAACTTTTTATCATAGCAGGTAGAAATATTCACCAGTTGTCTCCATAGAAAACAATATGGAAGTTTCTCAAAATAGTAAAAGTAAATCCACCAGATGATACAGCAATTCCATGCCTAGGTAGCTACTCAACAAATCTAAAAACTGCATGTGACCAATTCCCATTTCTATCCCCAACACCAGATATAGTCCCCTGAATACTGGCAGAGTGATCCATGAGCAAAGAGTAGAAGCCAGACCTGGGCACTTAGGACTCAATCCATCCCACCAAAAAATATGAACACCTATTTGAAAAGATCCATATACTTTTTTTAACTCCAGAAAAATTTGTAATAGTCAAGATATGGAAACAACCTAAATGTCCAACACTAGATGAGTGGATGAAGATGCAGTATATATACTCAAAATAGTATTCAGCTTCAAAACATTATGAACATGGAATTATGCTAAGCACAAATGATAAAGGGAAAAAATATCAAATTATTTAACGTGTATGCTATGAAAAGGGGTATTTAAAAAACATGAATCCAATGCAAATCCTTAAATTCTAACTGTAGAACTAGGGTTACCAGACAGAAGGTCACTCTGAACAGATAATAGAGCACTATTAGTGACTTGGTTATAAATTATGTGTACCAATATACAATTGAAGAGGTGGAATTGAAATCCTCAAACATATATAGTGTTGTAAAACAAATGCTACCCCAGTTAATTTGCTTGGGTTTTTTGTTTGTTTGTTTGTTTGTTTGGGGAATCACATTCAGTGGTTCCTGGGACAGTATTTTGTACTGAGGACTGAATCCAGACACATAACACAAAGCAGCATATATTTGACTTGTTAAGTAATCTCTATAATCATCCCAATTTAAATAGTACCTATTTCCAAAATGCCAGAAGAAAATCTCAAATTAATAATACATTGGGGTCACAGAGCAACATAAAAAAGCCAACTTTCCGATACCCAATTTACAACAAGCTAGACACAGAGGGAACCACTTATACTAGCAGCCCGGGGGTAAAGGAGGGGGATATGGAATGAATGCTAGGAACAGGGTTGGAGGAGGACAACATTCGTGGTGGAAATGCCCTTGATTCAATATTATTATGTACCTAAAATATTACTGTAAAATATTTGTAATCCACTTCGGTCAAAATAAAAATTATTATTAAAAAAAAGCCAACTTTTCCAACAGAGATTAGGGCCAAGAGGGCTGGTTCATGGTAGAAAATTTGCCACAATAAGTGGCTGAGTAGAGTTAGTATAGAAGGGACTACTATGACAAAGAGAGTTAGAAATGTTCACTGTGTTGGGACCTGAGTGATAGCACAGCAGGTAGTGTGTTTGCTTTGGACATGCCAACCTAAATTTGATCCCTGGCATCCCATATGGTCCCCTGAGCCTGTCAGGAGTGATTTCTGAGCACAAAGCTAAGAGTAATCCCTGAGAGTCACTGTGTATGAAGAAAGGAAGGAAAGAAGGAAGAAGGAAGGAAGGAAGGAAGGAAGGAAGGAAGGAAGGAAGGAAGGAAGGAAGGAAGGAAGGAGAGAAAGAAAGAAAGAGAAAGAAAAGAAAGAAAGAAAGAAAGAGAAAGAAAGAAAGAAAGAAAGAAAGAAAAAGAAAGAAAGAAAGAAAGAAAGAAAGAAAAAGAAAGAAAGAAAGAAAGAAAAGAAAAAAAGAAAGAAAGAAAGAAAGAAAAAGAAAGAAAGAAAGAAAGAAAAAGAGGAAGGAAGGAAGAACAAAAATGATTACTGTGGACAAGAACTGAGTGCTAAAAGGAGGTAAAGTGATATGCATGATAAAATAACATGTATCATGACGATATTGCAAAACAATGTCTAAAAGAAAATGAAGAGAAGGAGAAGAAAAAATATCTGTCAGAGGCAGGCAGGGGGAGGGAGAGGCAGGAGAAAAATGGCGGACATTAGAAGGAAATGTGTTCTGATGTAAGAATAGATGTTGGAACATTTTATGACTGAAATTTAATCATGAACAACCTTTTAAAATAGTTTTTAATTTTACTGTTTTTGTTTTTAGGCCACACAAAGCAGTGCTCAGGGATTATTACTTCTGACTCTGTGCTCAGAAATTACTCCTGGCAAGCTTGGGGGAGCATATGGGATGCCAGGAATCAAATGTGGGTTTGATCAAGGGATCATATGGGATAACAGCAATCAAACGTGGTTCAGCTGAATGCAAGGCAAATGCCCTCACCCTGGTGTTATTACTCCAGCCCCTAAAAATTTTAATGGAAAAACAACTTATATTTATTTCCTATTTTGATGTGTGTAAAATAACAAAATAAATAAAATAATAAAATCTGTTCTTTATTTTGTTTTTGGGGTTTTTTTTGTTTGTTTTGTTTTGTTTTGGCTGGGAGACCACACCCGTTTGATGCTCAGGGGTTATTCCTGGCTAAGAACTCAGAAATCGCCCCTGGCTTAAGGGGAACCATATGGGACGCCGGGGGAATCAAACCTCGGTCCTTGCTTGGCTAGTACTTGCAAGGCGGCACCTTACCTCTAGTGCCACCTCGCCAGCCCCTTTGTTCTTTATTTATTTTTTTATTATGTCTATGTTTTGTAAATACTACACTGATATCATTACTGTAGTTTTATAGTAACTGAAAAATAGGGAGACACGTTTGTTTCAAAACTATTTGGAAATTATAGACCTTTTACATTTCCAGTTCAGTTAATTCATTAGGGCTGCCTCATTGGTGCTCAATGCACTGTTGATTTTTAGCCAACTTGTAGTTCAATGTAAGGAACGGAGGATGCAGTTTTGCTCAGGCCCTGTGATGCTAGGTTTTATATGGGCCACCCAAATGATGCTCTGGGCTTATACCTTCAATCAGCGCTCAGGAAACCACATGCTGTCCACATGAAACTTGGGAACATGTTCTACATAATATGCACTATCTGCTGTACTATTTTTCTGCTTTCATATATATTTTAGATTCATACTATTTGCAAAGAGTTTTCTGGAATTTTATTATTATTATTATTATTTTTTGTTTGTTTTTGGGCCACACCCGGTGACGCTCAGGGGTTACTCCTGGCTCTGCGCTCAGAAGTCGCTCCTGTCTTGGGGGACCATATGGGAAACTTGGGGATCGAGCCCCAGTCCGTCCTAGGTTAGCGCAGGCAAGGCAGGCACCTTACCTCCAGCGCCACCGCCCGGCCCCCTGGTTTCTGGAATTTTAATCCCATTGACGTTGCAGTATCAATGTGAGTGAACAGCTATCCTAGGAGTGAAATCTTCCAATTGAGTAGCACTTTATTTCTCTCTGTAGTTTTAGGCTTTCCAGAATTTCCTTTAGCAGTTTCTGTAATTGTCTAATATATAGGTCATGCACATATTTTATAAAATTTGTGCTTAAAAATCTTAGAATTTATGGGTCAGAGGAATAGCATGGAGGTAGGGCATTTGCCTTGCATGCAGAAGGACAGTGGTTTGAATCCCGGCATCCCATATGGTCCCCCAAGCCTGCCAGGAGCGATTTCTGAGTGTATAGCAGGAGTAACCCCTGAGCACAGTCGGTGTGACCCAAACTCCCTCCCCCCAAAAAAACCAACTTAAATTTTATATTACAGTTCTTATTATTACAAAGGCCACCACAGAACGGGAAAAACAATTCATCCAATGCCCATCAGATAAGGGACTAATATCTAAGATATACAAGGTACTGACAGAATATAACAAGAAAAAAATCTAACCCCATCAAAAAATGGGGAAAGGAAATGAACAATATCTCAAAGAAGAAATACAAATGGCTAAAAGGCACATGAAAAAATGCTCCACATCACTAATCATCAGGGAGATGCAAATCAAAACTACAATGAGGTATCATTTCACACCACAGAAATTGGCACATATCACAAAGAACAAGAACAATCAGTGCTGGCAGGGATGTGGAGAGAAAGGAACTCTCAGTCACTGCTGGTGGGAATGCCATCTAGTCCAGCCTTTATAGAAAACAATATGAAGTTTCCTCAAAAAACTGTAAATTGAGCTCCTATATGATCCAGTTATACCACTCATAGGGATATGCCCTAGGAACACAAAAACATAATACAAAAAAAAAATGCCTTCTGCATTGGTGGTGGAAATATGCACTAGTGAAGGGGAGATTCTATTATGACTAAATCCAACTACAATCATGTTTGTAATCATGGTGCTTAAATAAAAATATTATTTTTAATAATCTAGCAATTTACTCGTTGGCAAATTTACCAAAGAAATACAAGTGTTATATTCATACGACTTGTACAAAGGCTCATAGAAGCTTTTTGGGGGGTATTTATAATACCCCCCAAAATTTGGGGTACAAATTGTAGTATATTCATATTCTTTGAAATGAACAATTAATATAGACAAATCTTAAGAGTATTTTTCTCTAAATAAAACTATTCACAAAAAATAAGTGTGGTTCCATTTTGTTTGGGAGCAAATAAGACTTATTGATAGGGATAAGATTTCTATCTTATCAATAGTGATAGAAATTAGATTAATATATGCCTGAGATCAGAAGACAGGGAGTAAAAGGAAATGAAATCACAGATGCAAAGAAAAACTTCTGGGGCAATGGAAATGCTTTGCATCTTGAAGTGTTATTTTATAGATATATCCATTTACCAAAATTCACTGGTCTTTCTACACTTAGTTTAAAGTTTACATTAAATTTATATTTTAAGTTTAAAATTTATTACATGTAAATGGAACCCCAATGCATTTTAATGTGTGTATCTAAACTAGTAATCATTTAGACAAGTGTCAATGTAATGTTTTCTTTCTCAGGGCCAGGAATATGGTTCAGGGGTAGAATGCCTATCTTACATATATGATGACCTATATTCAATACCAGCACCATATAAAAAAATAAAGTATCTATTGGTCAAGAACTCTAGCTGAATAACAGAACACTTGCTTTGCATATGTGAGGCCAGTCATTTAATCTCTAGCACTGCAAAAATATTTTTTCATTGTCATATATTTTAAAATCTTGCTTCTTGTGTAAACTAGTACTAGCAAGTTTCATGTCAGTTTAACTCACTTTAAACAATTAGAAAATCCCAAATTACAGAATTAGTTTAGTGAAATAAAAAATTATCATGATAAAGAATTACAGAATTTTCTGGAGAGTTAGCATGGAGGTAGGCATTTGCCTTTCATGCAGAAGGACGGTGGTTCTAATCTTGGCATCCATATGATCTCCCAAGCCTGCCAGGGGAGATTTCTGAGCATAGAGCCAGGAGCAACCCCTGAGCACTGCTGGGCGTGACTCCAAAACAAAGATTTACAGAATCTGACATATTCATGAGAATAACTGAGCTGGAATGAGAAATCTACTCACCTATACTTAAAAATAAACACATGTATCTTAACAAAAAGGTATATAATCATGCAAAAATGGTAGAGAATGATCCAATTCTATGAATTAGCAAAAGTCAAGTACCCCTCCACCTAGCTTTCCATCCATATCCAAGGGAGATTAAAATTTTCACTGGCTATTTTATCCTATTATCATGAATCATGAGAAGCCAGGCCATGGAGGCATAAGAAATAAAATGAGGCATAAAAAATAGTTCAATTTTGGCTTTAGGCATATTTCATGCATTGTCTAATAGACGTAGTGTCTTCCTCCAGCCACCTGGAAAACTATAAATAGAGAGGTATTGTGGTCATTATACTAGAAGTTAGATCTGAATGAACTTGAAAAAAATCCAGATAAACCAATTAATCTGCTCAGATTTATTTCTGCAGAAATAACTCTCAAGTGTTTTCATCAAATCATTCTTTTCATCATATCTGTAATTCAAGAGCATCATCATAAATAGAAAAGAAAAATTACATTTTAGTGTATTAGTATATACTCTTATAATAAGTCCATAAAGAAGCATCACAATGCTCAGTCTTGTGTTAAGGCAACGTTATTGTCAGATGAAGACATCAGCAGCTGATACAGGCACATGGTCAGCTTAGTAAACTTTTCTCCACGATGATCCACTGACTGCATCTGCATAATCATTTGCAAATAAGATGGAATGCAACTTTTGGTGTTAACAAAGTTTTGAGGCCTGACCAAAAGGAGGCACATTGGATAATGTGAAAGATTCACCGTTTCCCTTGAAATGGGTTTTTAAAAAAAAAATCTTCCAGAGAGTCAAGCAAAATTATTTTATTCTCTTTATTTCTTCTTCGGTATTTTCAGCCTCCAAAAGGCGTGCGAGATTGATCCATCAGAAATGGAATTATCTCTGAACCAAAACGAGAAGAAAGAAGCATGTTCTCTGGTGCTCTGTGAATTGCTACAGTGAGGCATCCACATAAAAGTTGTCGAACTGAGCAAATTCAAAGGAGTGAGTTCCAATTGCAGCCCAGCCATTCTTGGGGAAATTTATGTGGATGTTTGTCCAGAGAGATTTGCCATTTATCTTGCCAGAGCAATAATGACCCTGAAGGAAGGAGAGGAAAATGTATTACTTGAAACATAAAATGATCTTCTATAGACTGTTTTTAAATATTGGGCCCATCTCCTTAGAGGAGCAAATGTCTTTCTCATTCTATTTTCCTTACCTGCTTCCAAAAGTTGGAGTTAAAGTTCAAAATACAAGAAAAAGTTGCCTCCCATGAAATTCTTATCTTGGGGCCAGAGTGATAGCACAGCAGATAGATCATTTGCCTTGCATGTAGCTACCCTGGGTTCAGTGCTCAGCAACACATATGGTCCCCAAAGCCTGCCAGGAGTGATTCCTTAACAGAGCTAAAAGTAAATCCTGAGTGTCACCGGAGTATGGTTCAAAAACAAACTAAATATAAATAAATAAATAAATAAATAAATAAATTCTTATCTGGCTATGTAAGGAGTTCCAGAAGTTAAAGAGAAATGTCTCAACATGGCCTTTTATTTATCTCTTTGGGTGGGTAAGTATCCAGCTGCGTTCAGAGCTCTGTACTCAAGGTTCACTCCTGCAGTGCCAGAGACCAAACTGGGTTTGCTAAGTGCCAAGGCAAGAGTCTCATCTCCTGTATTAGCTCCCCAGCCCCTAAACATGTCCCTAGACTCCTCCAAAAATATTTTTAAAATTATTTTAAAAAATCTACAGATTGCATATGCTGATAGAAAAGTAAACAAAAATCAACTCAAATTAAAAATAAATTTCTTGGAGGTCAGAGTTGAGGTGCAGTGGTAGGACGTTTGTCTTGCACATGCTGACTCAGGACGGAACTCGGTTTGATCCTTGGTGTCCCATATGGTCTCTCAAGCCAGGAACAATTTCTGAGTGCATAGCCAGGAGAAACACCTGAGTGTCACCGGGTGTGGCCCCCAAATTAAATAAATGATAAAATAAGAGTCTTATTCACAAGGAGTTGCATGTACATGTACTGAGGCCAACTGTGATATTTCAGGCATAATTGCTGGAGCCAAAATGCCCACGTTGGCCTCCTCATTTATCTGAGGTCCTTATTATGGAACCTCATTTGGTCAGAAAAGAAGTAAGCAATCTTAGTTGTATGGTCTTTTCCCCATGCACAGAATCCCAAACAAGTTGTACTGGGGCCCGGGAGATAGCATGGAGGTAAGGCGTTTGCCTTTCATGCAAAAGGTCATCGGTTCGAATCCCGGTGTCCCATGCCTGCCAGGAGCAATTTCTGAGCATGGACCCAGGAGTAACCCCTGAGCACTGCCGGGTGTGACCCAAAAAACAAAAAAAAACAAACAAACAAAAAAGAAGTTGTACTGTGATTCTGCTCTTACATGAGAAAAGCAGTAACTGTCAGTTAAATTTTTCAGAGATGATGCAGGTTAGAAAGGAAGTATCCAGAGATACAGATAACTGACAGTAAATGAAAAGGATCATTTTGTACTTTTGCAATTCTATGAGATAAGTGTCTGGTACGTGGCTCTTATTATCAGAGCATTCTATGAGCATATATTCACAGCATGTCACTTACAGTAAATCATTTGAGACTAGCTAATTTCGAAAGGCAAAGAGCAGCGGCTGAAGAGACACTATAGTGTATAAAGGCACTTGCTTTATGTGTGCCTGATAAGGTTCAACCTCATGCATCCCATATCGTTCCCTGAGCACTACCAGGAGTAATTCTTGAATGCAGAGCCAGGAATACCTCCTGGGCATAGCTGGGTATAACCTCAAAACTAAAAATAAATAAAATAAAATAAAAAAGAACACCTCAAAAGATAAAGAGCTAAAGAACCCAAAAGCACTAGTGAGAACAAAATTAAAATCTAATCTTAGGGGCCAGAAAGATAGTACAGTGGGGGGTACAGCACTTGCACATGCACATAACTTAAGTTGCTCCCCAGTACACTATATCGTCCTATCACCAGGAGTGACCTTGGAGAGCAGATCCAGAAGTAAGCTCTGAACTCCACCAAGAATGGCCCAAAAGTAAGTCAAAATCTATTTTTAAATTTTAGAACTGTAACACAATAGGCCCGCACTTCATTTCTTTGTGGAAGAAGAATATACATTAACTCCTTTTGTTTCTTCTGAGTCTTACTGAGGTAAATAGTCCCTGATATATTGGCAAAGCTAGGACTTGAGTGCAAGCTATCTAACACCACAGCTAGAACTACCTATATTTCAATCCCTACACACCTGTATAGCTAGTGTGAGCTCTAAAAATGCTTATGTACCTCTTTTGCTCTTATGGATCAGTACATATAAATACTGAACAAAAAAATACACTCACACATACACATGCTAGTGAACATAAAATCTGACTAATAACACCCTCTCCACATGTACAGAAGAGGAGCTGGTCAGCCTGGCCCCTGACTATGGCTTGCACAAAGCCAGCAGCCAATGATGTCTACTTAGCTTTGAGTTCCATCCTTTAGCTCTCAACTCTGACCTCAACAACTGCAAAAGGTCTCCCCTGAACATTCAAGGAGGGATGCTAACCTGGCTTGAAAAGGAAAATTGCAACAAGCAATCTTCCTTCAGAACAATCCTTATTTATTATCTTAGAGCAGAGATCAACCAATGATTGTCCCCAGGCAGGCCACCTCTTCATATGAAAATCATTAGTGGAGGGTCTAGAAGGATAATTAGTGTGTAGGGACAGTTGCTTTGTACATGGTCGTTCTAGATTTAATCCTTGGTATTCCATATGATCCGCCAAGCACTGCCAAGAGTAATTCCTGGTTGAGCAACATGATCAATTACTCACATAAACTTGAAATGTGGCATCATAGATATGCTTTTATATGTGCAGTAAATTATTTATGTCAGGTTTGGGGGAAGGATCCTAGTACTGTTTGTTTACCACACTGTAAATTTACTGGTTCAACAGAAAAACAAAGTCTCTGCTTGTGTAGTTTACATTCCAGAAGAGACACACACATTATTTGTAAGAGGAAAGGTCAGGTAGGAGGTTGATATGATCATGGGGCCCAAGGGATGGAGAAAGACAGCGAGTAGGAGCAGAGTGGGATTTTGCAGGGAAAAGCAGAATGCCTGGAAGGTACCAGAACTAATAGAATCAGGGAAGGTGCGAGTGAAATTCCCATCATCCAGTAACAAGGAATAATTTTCAATAATTTTCAAAAGGAATAAATCACCTCTTAGCAATGAGCTGTCAAAAACAAAAACAACAACAACAACAACATAAAATTGTAGAAAGTGGCCAAGATCAGAAGGGCAGAACCTAGAATGATGAAGATACAGCTCTTGAGATGGGATAAAACTATTCTCAATTAGACCCCTTGTCTTTATATGTTAAATCTTACATATAAAATTCCTGGAAAATGGAGGTGATTTGTCTGTTAACAGACACTTGTGATTTTTAAACATTTATAACTAATAATAATGATATAACTAATAATAACCAGAAAAATAAGCCTTCCAAGAGATGTGAAACACTATAAAAGTAAAACTGAAGAACAGTGGAAACTTTTGGTTTCTTTTGGTGTGATGCAACAAATACTTACCTGGGAATATACATTCTACTAAAAACTTTCACCTTGATGTTAAAACAGAGTGTAAGACTGCATCATGTAATCACAAAAACTCCAAAAGGATGTTTAAAAAAAAATCAAACAGAAGAGACTTGCAAAGATGCTTGTGAAATCACGAAGCACCTGCCCTACTGAATTTGCATTCATTTGTTCAGCAGACAGGTAGCAAGTTCTTGCCATGTGTGCAGTAGACGGGTTAATAAATGCTGGAGAAAATAAAATAAACTGAGGAGTGCCTTTAAAGGAACCAGGTGCTGGTTCAGGCAGTAGGGAAGACACAAACAACTAAGGCTAATCATGCTAGAAGGTCATAAGGGTTTCACAATATAAGTACAGGACAAGGAAGAGTATAATGAGGTCTCTCTAGACAAGTTGTCAGAAAAGAACTCCAAAGGAAGTAAGAGAGTAAATTGTATATTCAAAAGCATGAGAAAACTAACAGAAAGTGTGATACTGGATGGCATTAGACCAACCAGCCAGTGGACATGAAACGCTTTATAACACCAGAATGGCAACCTTTCAATCTCAAGCAAATATATTTAGTATAATAAGAATAATATCTATCCATGAGTTTAAAATAATTGTACTATGCACTTCTTAAGATCCACAATAAATTCCAGTTAAAAACCAAGATTTAAACATTTAAAAAAAAACCCTAAGCTTTTTCTTTTGGGATGAAAGGGGATGATCCCAGCCCTGAGAATGGAGAAGTATTTTTAAATTAAAAAAAAAAAGAAAAGGCAATAAGAAAGATAAAATATTTAAAGTATCAAAGGTAAATATTTTATTCATCAAAAATATAATGTGCATGAAAGCATAGGAGAAAACAGCTGGGTAGTAGAAAATAATGAATTATTCTACGCTTATAGAAGATACTGCATTACTTCTCAGGATATACAATAAATTCAGACAAATCTATCAGAAAAAGACAATGTCCTTTAGTTTCAAAAAAATTAATTATACCAAATATTAAAAAATTACTATAAAAATCCATAGTTTGTCTGGAGTCTTTTTCAGAGTCAGAGAAGGCCACCTCTCCCCCTGCCTCCATTCTTCCAGAAATCTCAGCAACCATAGCCACAACACATAATCTCCGCTATGTCAGCTCATTGCCCAGCCTCCAACATTCAAGGCCATGGGACACCGCCAAATATTTGAATATTGATACTACAGTAGGAATACAAATTAGATGTAAAATTATTTACAGTAAATAAGAATAATCTAAGCTTAACAAACAAAATAAGAGAGTATGTTCAATTAGTCACACACAGTTTCATAAACCTTAAGACAATGACCCTATTATAATAAGATAAAACAATTTCACAACATTTTTTTAGTAAATATTTCTTCTTTCTTTTTTTGATTTTTTGGGCCATACATGGTGACACTCAGGGATTACTTCTGTCCATGAGTTCAGAAATCACTTCTGCCTATGTGCTCAGAAATCACTCCTGGCTCGGGGGACCACATGGAACACTGGGGATCAAACCTGTACGCCCTGGGTTAGCCACATGCAAGGCAAACACCCTACCACTGTACTAGTGCTCTGACCCTTAGTGAATTTGTTTTTCAATAATTCCATTACTACTTAGTTGTAACAAGTAATATTAAGTAATTACTAATATTTTTTAAGTATTTAGGTATTAAGTAATATAAAGTAAATTACTCAACCGGCCAAGGGGAATCTCCCTAGGTTTGGGTATGTGTGGGAAACTGGGAACAATGGTGAAGGGAAAGTTAGACTGGTGGCGGATCTGGTGTTGAAAGAATAAATGCTAAGTGTATTATGAGCAACTTTGTAAATCATGGTGTTTAAATAAACTAATGAAATTCTTAAAAAATAGTTTTTTTTATCAGTGAGGAAGTTATCCATCAAAATGCAATTCCATATCTAAATACCTACACCTAAATCAAAGAGAGATACATAAAAGATGGGACCCCTCTTTTCTGCGAAGTGAAGCCAGTTTTACTGTCTCCATTCACAATATAAAGAATAAAGTCATACTTATTATGCATGGGATCATTAAATAAACAGTTATAACCAAATCATATTTTCAACACAGCCAGAAATAATAATACTGTAATTGATGGTGACTCAGTGAGAAAAGAAAACAAATTAAAAAAATGTTTAAGTCCACGATTTATTTCTATTGTAACTTCAAGCAAATTATGACAACTTCTCTGAGTCACCAGTACATTAAACAAAAGGTCTCTACACAACACCCTGGGAAGCATATAAATCAATTGCTAATGATAAGTCTGTGATTTTTGACAGGTATTATTAAGTTACAATAATACTTCTCTGACAAAAATATTCATAAACTTTTTTTAATATTATGCTTTTACGGGTCAAAGAGATATAGTACAGAGGATAAGGCACTTGCCTTGCTTGTCACTGACCCGGTTTTGATCCCAGATATCATAATATTCCTAAGCCCTACCAGGAGGGTAGCACAGCTGAGTATAATCCAAATCCCACACTCAAAAAGTACAAAAACTCTATATAGGGTAGACAATTTAAAATAAATTATATCGAAGAAGTGAAATAAATTGGATTACTTTGCTTATGTATATGTATATATATATAAACTCCAATTAGTTTCTGTTCAAGCATACTTTAATAAATAAATTATTTCCTTTATTAACTACGGCTAGTTTTAGCAAACAAAGGAAAACAAATAGCTTCAATCATGGAATATTTGCAAGTTACCGCTGGCTCTGATGTGGTTTATCCAGACACATATATCATCCTACAGATTTAAGTTTTCTGGTCATTAAAGACTGTTATATCTATTATTTCTCACACATCCTACTTCATTAAATAACATAAAAATTCCTAGAAAGGCAAAACAACAACAAAAACAAAAAAAGAATAACAGTTTACCTCCAGGAATTCTGATCATCAATACTTACCTTAATAGTTAAAGTGAGTGTATACCATTTTTTTGCTTTGATTTTAGCATGCCCTGAAGTATATATGGTCCATCCAGCTGCAACAGAAAAAGATAATCACTCTTGATGTTTTGTGGGGTCATAGTTATATTGTAGAGGGTAGCTGCTTGCCTTGCAGACAGCTGACCCAGGTTCTATCCCTGGCATAATACATGATTCCCCTAAGCCTGCCAGGCGTGATCCCTTCATGCAGAACCAGAAATAAATCCTGAGCATAGCTGAGTTTGGTCCCCAAAGCCCAAGGAATAGCATTATTTTTGTCTAAATACAAAAATAAGTAACTCTGTAGGAATTCGTGAGTGACATTTGTATGTAGTAAAGTTGACATGAATAAATGACTACGATTCTTCATTTATAATTCTTTAATTTTTTTAATTAAAAATATCCTTCATTAGGCATACACACAACAACTACTCTGGCCCATATACTCTATGTGCGTTCTCAAGAAAGCTAGAAAAATAAACTTAAAAGTCAATAGAGCATTATATTCTTATATCTATATTTTAGGTACATATCTATAACTTTTGGCTTGAACATGGCAAATAAGAAATAGCCATAACCACCATGGGATTTTTCAGGAAATACAATGGTTAAGTGTAAATATCATTAACTGAAAATTCAATGAGGAAAAAGATGAAGTTTTTTTTTTTTGTTTTTGCTTTTTGTTTTGGTTTTTAGGTCACACACAGCAGTGCTCAGAGGTTACTCTTGGCTCTGTGCGCAGAAACCACTCTGGGCAGGCTCGGGGGACCATATGAGATGCCAGGATTCAAACCACCATCCTTCTGCATGCGAGGCAAATGCCTTACCTCCATGCTTTCTCTCGGGCCCCATGAATCACATTTTTAATGTCAATTAAACCTAAGCAAAATTAGGACAATATTTTAATTCTGAGATGCTAAACTAATTCCTTACAAGAACTGGGTTTCTGAAATTTTTCTACACAATTCCCCTTACCCAGAAAACTTTTATGAACCCTGAGCATATAACTAAATAAAATATGTATATACAAATGTCCTTGCTATCTTATTACTCATCAATTTTTATTTTATTTTAGAGTCCCTTTTACCTGGAAGAGGCAAAGCTATAAGAAAGAATAGCAAGTGATAAGACATATTTTTAATTAGGAAAAAAAATCAAAAGACTGAGAATGAAGAAATCACTCTACAAAATATCATAGTTTCAATGAACTACTGTTTACCCAAACCAAAATGAACTGCTTTTATCCTATATGAAATGCTACTCTGTGAGGTGAGAGACATTCAAATGATTAAGAAAAAGTCAACTGAATTAAGATATTAAAGCTGATAGTATTTCCTAAGTTTCTAATTTTTGAGATCTTAGTGTATACTTTCAAATTTGATAATACTGCTTTGAATAAACATAAATATATTTCTCTTTATAATATAGAGGAAAAGAAAGAAATGGAAACTCTTCAAGTCAGGTTTATCAGTTTCTCTCCTTTTAACTCCATAAATATATGAAAACCATTTTTACCAGTGTTGCTTTTATTTCTGCTGTTTCCTGAACTTTCTTTCTCTATAACCACTACCTTCACCCAGACTATTAAAATTCTACCTGATAACTTTGCTCAACTGTACAATACCTGACTAGGCATTGCACAAGTTCCTCCTTTACAAACTACCTCTCAGTAGTAGTAACTTTTTCCTTTTTAATGGTTTGTCATCTCTTGTGTATGTTGAACCTCTTCTTAATTATACACCCAAGTACCCGGAGGCAAAGTTTTCCCCCAAGTTGCAAGCAGAAACTCACCGTGGTATGTGTTAGAGAACAGAGGTTCTCACACTTTCCTTCTTCTCTGATTAACAGCTTTTATAATTCCTAATGTCTTTCTACTATTCCTAATAGCCTGGTGAAGGGCCTGATCACAAGCATGACAATGACATGACATCAAAATCATCTGTTGGTGGTACCTAAGCTTCTGGCTTCTACTAGTTTTAAGTCTGTTCACGTGATTTCACTGTGCACCCAACTTTGAGAAAGGATGCTCTTGAACAAGTTACTTACACAGGTCAGATGTAACTTTGTAGTTGCCATTTGCGAAAATCCAAAAGAAAACTCCTCGGGCACTTCTAACCCAAATTCCACCTTTAGTTACTCTTCCTGCAATAAATACACCGCCTGTCTTAGGGGTCTCTATGTATACATCACACCGGATAGTCAGATTAGACCTGCAGAATTAAACTGTTGATTAGTATCTTGTCACACCATTCCCAGTACATAACAACATAAGTGTTATTCTCACACCTACATGCTTTTTAACTTTTACATAAGGTGAACATGGAGCTTACAAACTATACGTGGAGCAGGGAATCTTCTACAATTTGGCTTTATGTCTGAGTCATTTCATTGCCTCTTTTAAGGAAACACTGGAAAATATTTACTACTTTTAGGTCTCTGAAGACTGTATCATTCATCTCTCTAGAGTAAAATAATCCCTCTAAGAATATGCTAAAATATTTTGGGGGGCCGGAGAGATAGCATGGAGGTAGGATGTTTGCCTTATATGCAGAAGAACAGTGGTTTGAATCCCGGCATCCCATAATGGTCCCCCAAGCCTGCCAGGAGCAATTCCTGAATGTAGAGCCAGGAGGAACCCCTGAACACTGCCAGGTGTAACTCAAAAAACAAAACAAAAAAAATATTTTGGGTGTCACAGAGAACCTCTAGGTCAGCAATGAACCATCGGGCCTTTAGGTTCTAAAGACAGTCAGAAGTTGCCCCTGGCACACCATGGGAGTGGCCTCTATAAAAAATAATAAATGTATCTCAACCCTTGAACACAGACACAATAATCTACCTTACTGAAGGTTGTAAACAAACGAGGGAAAAACTCACAAATACCACTGACATGAACAGAAAACCAAAGTAACCTGGATGAGAGAAACAACTGGATCATGAGTTCTCAGCATTGAACTAATTTCCTAAATTAGACCAGGCCACTTCACTATCAAGCTATATCAAGCTATAAATGCTTCAAAAACTTCAAAAACGAAGGCTTTTTCGTACCAGATCTGTACCAGATTTGTACCAGATCTGGGGCCTAGACCTGAAGCAAGGCAGTTACAGAAGAAATTAAGGCTTTAATGCAACATTTCAATAATTATTGTCACTAAGCCTGGACTGATTGTATTTTATGCATCGCAGCAAAATTCTACCAGCAAAAAGAATAAAAAAGAATCTGAAAATAGATAGTCATCATATTACAATTTCATAAGTTACTTAAAGAGTAATAATAAATACAATATGTTTCCTGAACAAATGTGGAGAGAAGAATTGAATTCACTAGACAACTAGTTGACTGTATTTTACAATTGCCATCTACTTGAGAAACTTTCTACAGAGTGTACGTCTACTATATGTCCAGCAGGTGGCAATATCAGACCAACAAAATTGGCACTTCCGAAAAACATCTTGAAACACAAGCGACTGAACTGGTTTCGATTAAATAATAACAATAATTTAGTTAATTAAATTATATTTTCATATTAAAATAAAATGTTTACTCTGATGAAAATTTATCTGTATAAATAAGGTCAGGAAGCAGGCAGCAAATGACTGAATTTGAGGTCACCAAGATATTCGATTATTAAATCTTTTATTAATTTCTCAAACAAGGGGAAGCATTGAAAAGTATATATTTCATAATGTATCTGGCAGAGAAAGTGGGTCATCATAGTATCAGGCATCATTGTTGAGAACTCAGAATTGCTATTTTGCACCCCATGTCAGGATTCCACCTCCACTTCACCTACAAAGGTGACTGAGGAGAGGAAGATTACTAAATAGCCCCAACTGACTCCACCCAGTCCATCAAAAGAATATGTGGCACCATAATTTTGGGGTCCTGTTTGGTACTCATGATCACCATTTTTTCCCCATGCCAGGACACACACACTCATCATATCTCACCATGAGCATATAAAGATATCCTAACTCTAGTTACCAACTCACAAAACAATATACCTCCAGACTGTTAAAGCCACAACAACAAAGCAACACAAAACCTCACCATGCTTATTGAAAGATGGTAGCCCTGAAAATTCCACCAGTAATATAATCTCTTTTATAAGGACTTTAGCAATGTTGTGGATGCTTAAGGAACTCAAAGAAACAATGGAGCCAATAAAACACAGAGACTATAAGGAAAGAAATGTGAAAACTAAAAGTAGAAATGATGAAACTAAAGGATTTGGTAGTTGAAATAAAAAACTCACTGGAAGGCCTATGTAGTAGTCTAACTAGTGCAGGACAAACTTAATGAGCTCAAAAGGGAGAAAACATCCAGACAAAACAAAACTCAAAATAAACAGTAGACAAGAGAATTTGGGGATGAATTCAAGAGGAAAAAAAATAAAAATCACCAGGGTCCCAGAGGTCAGGAAGGCAATCCTGATGAAGTAGTGATAATCAAAAGGCATCATTGTTGAGAACTCATTAGAGAAGCAGAGCATGTGTGACAACTTCCAGGAAGTCTAAAGGGTACTAGTTAAAAGAGATTCAAATACAAATACACCAAGACGCATCCCAATCAGAATGACCAAAGTCATAGTTAGACTTAAGATACTGAGAGCTGCAAGACTGAGGAAGGAAATTATGCACAATGGGACATCCTCAAGATTGTATAGTAGATTTACTGAATGAACCCCTCTTCACCCAAAGACAGTTGGGGGATATAGTGAAACAAGTGAAATAAACATCTCACCAAGTATACTTTACCCAGCCTGACTTTCATTCATATTTGAAAAAATGATACACAACTTCACAGATAAACAAATCAGGATACTTGTAGATGCAAACCATCTTTATAAGAATTAAAAGGGTCCATTCTAAGAAAAAAAAATGACTTCTATAAACATACCAAATTCACGCATAAATATGACATAACAATGGTCCATAATAACAAAAATCTCTCTCAATATCAATGGAATAAATGCACCAACTAAGAGAGTGACAAGATGGATTAGAAAACTGAACTCAATATTCTGCTGCCTGCAAGAAACACATTTGAATAGTAACAACAAACACAAATTCGACAATGGTTAAAAGACCAATTCCTTAAGCAAACAACTCCCTCAAGAAGGCTGCAAAAATGAGAGACCTGGAAAGTAACATGAGTGAAGCTAGTCAGAGAGAGAAAGAAAGACTGACATAAAATGGTCTCTCATATGTGTGAGAGAGATAAAGAAACATAATGGTGCAATAAATATCCTAAGACAATGGAAATAAAGAACATGAGAACTGGCATTCAGTTCTTGAGGTAGCTGGGAGCTAGGAAAGGGAGAAAGGTAATGACTTTGGGGAAGGAAGCCTTCAATCAGGAGGTGATACTGAAAGATGATAAAGTGTCATGAATGAAACCCTCTCAGCTAAGTACTATAAGCTACAGAGTCAAAACTTAGTTTAAAAAGAAAAGTGCCTCTCCTAGAAGCAAACTTGTGAATTAGAAGCAAGCTGTGGGGAGGGGATTAAAAATGGTGGAGAAAATTGAATGTTGGTAAAAGGATCAGTGTTGAAACATCATATGCCTGAAACCCAACCATGAATTACTGTAATTTCAGTGATGACATTTAAAAAATTAAATCAAAATTTAAAATCACTCTATGATGCCATCAGAAGTTCATTTCAGCAGATCAACATTAAAACCATGAATTTTACGTACCAAGAATAATCTCCTATGATACTTATCGTGTTAGAAGCATCGGCTGCCCATGTAATAGGCCTCTGATTAAGAACTTGGCGAAGTGTAAAGCGATGTTCTCCAGAGTCTTCAGTATTCACGAAGTATTCAAATACACCCGTCTGGTCAGCAAAATTTGGTGCCTCACTAAAATCTGGATAATCTATTAAAAAACAATCAATGTTGTTCATCATCTAGTTCTTACAGAATCTAAGATGTAATCATAAATTACATTTGAAACCCCTTTCAAATCTTTACATGAGTGAATTATACTTATATATCCAGTCAAAGCTCAGGTCTCATAAATAAGGATTGTTGACCATTATTAAATGTCAATATGATCAGTTATATGTAGTTTTAAATAGTTAACCATTGCCAAATATTTTTAGTGCATGAAAGTAGAAATTTAATTAGGAAGATGTGAAAGGAAAGAAAGAAATGCATGTTTAAGGGAAAAAATGTGCCTTAAACCTGTGGACTTTAAAGACAAAAAAAACCCTGACAATTGACAGTAGATATGGAATCAAATTCTAGCTCCTTCTGTTCTCTAGGACAAGATATTTAACTGAGTGAGTGATGTTTTCTGAGTGAGCAAGAGAACAAGATAAGTAAATCAAAGAATATATACATACATATGTATCTGTGTGTGCATGTGTGTGTGAGTGTGTGTGTGTGTGTGTGTGTGTGTGTGTGTGTAGCCAATACTAAGTGATGAGGTGTTTTAAAATTTCTATCACATCAGGCTTTAAATCACTGATCATAGTTATCATTGCCCAATTCTAGAAAGGCTTACAATATCAAGCACAAAACTTCACATATTAAAATTAGTTTTCTAATACTAACATGAAGCAACAAGTTTCAGAATAAAGCTCCATATTAAGCTACTTTTATCTTTATTAGACTTTCAATGTTTATGCATATAGAGGAAAGATTCATCATAAAATTTCAAGCTATAAAACACTTCAAGCTTTTCCAAATGTTTTCAAATGAATCATATTATTCAAGGTATCAAGAACCCTTTGGAGTAGTACTGAAGCCTGCCATATTATTTTTAACTTTAGCTTTTGGGTTTAGAATTATATTCCTTCACAGAGTCAACTGCTTTGGGAGCTGCAGATGTTCTTAGATCTTAGTAACTAGGCCCATTTCCCATACAGACCCTTATTTACAGCATCAAGAAATAACTTTGCTAGGGGATAAACCAATCAAAACTAGTAAGACACCCATGGTTGGCAAAATTTATGGAATTATCTAAGAGTAATTTTCAGTAAATGGAAGAAAACCAAAGTCCTTGGTAGTCACTGTTTTCTGTGTTATCCAAATAACTGAGAATATTCCAGAACAATTCCACTGTCAGTAGATGACCTTCAGAAAAAAACAGCTAGAATATCTTGAAGTGACTAGGGAACAAGTGGAATAATGGCAGGAGGCTCTGCTATGATAAAACAGGCAGCCTAACTGTAACAGGTCATTGCCAGTGTCTCTCAACCAAAGGCAGTATCTCTCCTGACTTCTTTCCTAAAGCCATGGAATAGCCCACGTAAGCCAATCTGTGATGTCCCACATACTATAACAGAACACATACGAGGAAAAATTGTGTCACTTTCTAAGTAATTTAGGACTAACACAATTGCCATATTTTCTGAATCATCCATATTCAAAAGGCTTTCTAACAGGTTTAGGGAAGAAATTTCAAGTAAACCAGGAGAATTAAAATATAAAACTCATGCTCACAGCTAGAGAGTAAATGAGCTTAGCTACATGAAGATAGCAGGTCTTTAGCATTCAATCCACTGATGAAGGATCATTAACAGTGCACCTTAGTATAGTCCCATCTGTTTATTTCTGCTTTCACTTGTTTGGAGAGTGCTGTTTCCTCCTTAAATATGCCTTTGTCTCAATGTCATGGAGCATTTCACCTCCATGTTGTTCTATATACTTTATGATTTCAGGTCTGATATCTAGGTCTTTAATCCATTTGGGTTTTACCTTCGTACATGGTGTTAGCTGGAGGTCTAAGTTCACTTTTTTTTCACAAGTGGCTAACCGGTTGTGCCAACACCACTTATTGAAGAGGCCTTCCCTGTTCCGTTTAGGATTTATTTTTCCTTTATCAAAAATTAGGTGGCAGTAAGTCTGGGGAACATTCTCCGAGTACTCAAGCCTATTCTACTAATCTGAGGGTCTGTCTTTATTCCAATACCATGCTGTTTTGATAACTATTGCTTTGTAATACAGTTTAAAGTTGAGGAAAGTAATACCTCCCATATTCCTTTTCCCAATTGTTGCTTTAGCTATTCATGGGTGTTTATTGTTCCAAATGAATTTCAGAAGTGTTTGATCCACTTCTTTGAAAAATGGCATGGGTATCTTTAGAGGGATCACATTAAATCTGTACAATGCTTTGGGGAGTACTGCCATTTTAATAATGTTAATCCTGCCAATCTAAGAGCAGAGTATAGATTTCCATTTCCACATTAAGCTGGAGAAGCTTAACGCTTCTCATTAAACCGAGAAGCTTCTGCACCTCAAAGGAAATAGTGCCCAGAATACAAGAGCCACACACTGAGTTGAAGAAACTATTACTCATCAGATAAGATGCTAATATCTAAAATATACAAGGCACTGGCAGAACTTTACAAGTAAAAATCATCTAACCAAAAAAAAAAAAATGGGGGAGAAGAAATGAACAGACACTTAGACAAAAAAGAAATACAAATGGCCAAAAGGCACATGAAAAAATGCTCCACATCACTAATAATCAGGAGATGCAAACCAAAACAACTATGAGGTACCACCTCACACCACAGCGATTGGCACACATCCCAAAAAATGAGAACAAGCAGTGCTGGTGGGGATGTGGAGAGAAAGGAACTCTTATTCACTGCTGGTGGGAATGCCGTCTAGTTCAACTTTTATGGAAAGCGATATGGAGATTCCTCCAAAATCTGGAAGTTGAGCTCTCATATGATCCAGCTATACCACTCCTAGGAATGTATCCTAGGAACACAAAAATACAATACAAAAATCTCTTTCCCACACCTATTTTCATTGCAGCGCTATTTATAATAGCCAGACTCTGGAAACAGCCTAGATGCTCCTCAACAGATGAATGGCTAAAGAAACTGTGGTACATATATACAATGGAATATTATGTAGCCATCAGGAGAAATGAAGTCATGAAATTTTCCTATACACAGATGTATATGGAATCTATTATGCCGAGTGGAATAAGTCAGGGGAGAGAGATAAACACAGAATGGTCTCACTCATCTATGGGTTTTGAGAAAAATAAAAGACATTTGTGTAATGATTCTCAAAAACAAAGGAGAGAAAAACAAAACAGAGGAGAACTAGAAGGTCCAGCTCAGGACATGAAGCTCACCATAGAGTGTGATGGGTACAGTTACAGAAATAATTAGACTGAGAACCATCATAACAAAATGTGAATGAATGAGGAAAGTAGAAAGCCGGTGTGGGATGGGGAGGAGGAACACTTGGGACATTGGTGATGGGAATGTTGCACTAGTGAAGGTTTTTTTTTTTAATATATAAAATGCTAAGCAATAATAAAAAAGGAAAAATATAATAAAAATAAACATGTCTATGCTATCAACAGAGCACTGTAGCTCTGTTGTGAGCACCACAATTAAATGAGCAAGTCTTTGGTTAGCACAAAATTATAAAAAAAAAAATGCACCTTAGTAATGGTTTCAGGAGACATGGTTACAAATCTGAATCTCCAACAAAAAGTAAGTTTGAGTTATTGTAACTTTCATTTGGCCAATAACCTCTATGCTTTCTCTGGCTGTGATAACATATAGGTCCTTAGAACCTAAAATATCATTTCCTATGTAGAAATTCAGAGCTAAATAAGCATACTTTTTCACTTACTCATCACAAGACTAGTTTGATCATAAAAGTCTGTTTTGTAGTACTGCTAATTAAAAATTTTTTTTCAAAAGAAAACCAAGTTACACTTTGGTGGAAAAAAAAAACT
Source organism: Crocidura indochinensis (assembly GCA_004027635.1). Lineage (NCBI taxonomy): Eukaryota > Metazoa > Chordata > Mammalia > Eulipotyphla > Soricidae > Crocidura > Crocidura indochinensis. The sequence continues at coordinate 8,906 of PVKC010006094.1, read as the reverse complement.
CACCCACATCGAAGTCATCTGAGTAAACTTGCGGAAAAGGCTCTGATTTTGGAGGAAGAGGGTAGCTGCCTTTATTCCCGGTGGTGAGAGTGGTGAGTGTGAACAGCTCATCCTCTTTCAGTTCCAGAGTGAAATTTGCACCGCTGCTGTCCATGAGCTGAAACAGAGGACAATGGTGTGCTCATGGCCTTACCCTTTGAATCATCTCAATTGTGCACAATTCTTCACAAGAATCAGGCCACTTATTATAACTTCCTAACGTCTTGTGTAGGATATCTAATATCCAGGCTCTCGTTATCTTTTTCTAAAGTTATTTCACTTCTGGAGGTAGAAAACTAACAAAATAATTGCCAGATCTATTTCTTTTGCTTTGTTTTTTTTTTGTTTGTTTGTTTTTGGGCCACAGCTGGCAGTGCTCAGGGGTTACTCCTGACTATCTGCTCAGAATTAGCTCCTGGAAGGCACGGGAGACCATATGGGATGCCAGGATTCGAACTAACCATCTTAGGTTCTGGGTCGGCTGCTTGCAAGGCAAACACTATTGTGCTATCTCTCTGGCCCCAGCCAGATCTATTCCTATAGGTCTATTTTCCCCTTATGATTCATTCTTTATAACGTATGTATATTCCACACATGAAGAAATCAGCTAATTTAACTAATCAGCTAACTTAACTAAAATAGAAAAATCCATATAATTTCAGCTTTTAATCACACATATACACACATTCTTCAAAAATAGCACAAAAAGAAATCCCTATATGTTCAGTAAGAAATTCAGATCTACATATCATTCATGATCTGAGCAAAGCTCTTTAAGCCATATCTCAACTACAAAATGAGGTATATGCACCTCAAATAATATTGTGATGATTAAATAAGATAAAATGCTAATTTTCATGTGCATCCTATAAGAAACACTCCCTTTGGGGCCAGAACGATAGAACAGTGGGTAGGACAGTTGCCTTGCACATGGCTGACCAGGGTTTGATCATCAGCATCCCATATGGTCCCCCAAACCCACCAGGAATGATTCCTGAGCACAGAATCAGGAGTAATCCCTGTGACCCCAAAAGAAAAAAAAAACAAATACTCTCTTTGACACCGTATTCTATGCCAAAAATAGATTTCTGTATATTCTGTAATTCTTTTCATACTTAATAGAGATATTGAATATATGCCTATTTTATGAGTTTTGATCAAACTTTTTCCTTTTAATTAAGATGGTTTTCAATATATTTTCTCTAATAGTATACGCTAGTCAGGACTATGAAATACTAGGTATATATAGATATAATCCCAAATGATATTATTTTCCATGGGAAAGTCAATTTTATCATCCTATCTATAACAATATGCATGTAAAGACTTTTTAATAGAATACAAAGTGTTCAGTCATTGATAATGACAAGGTGATTCATAGAACATTATTAATAACTTAGATAGCAGAGTTGTGTTCATGTAGGTGAAGCAGTATCTTTGTTGGATTCATCAATTCTCTGAGATCTTTTCTGAGAAACCACCATTGCTAAGAGGCACTATAACAGGTTTCTGAGATAAAAAGTTAAGCTAGGAAGGCATGGCCATCCCCTCACACTCTCTTCAAGGTGGACAGTATAGTGGGAAAAGTGCTGTCTAGATAAGCTACAGTCAACTCTAAATGGTTAAGAGTTAAGACTCTGGGGAGAGATTCATGGGGGGACTCTGATACAAGTTGAGTATGAAGGATGACAAAGAAAAGGGAAAATACATACTAGAAATAAAAAATCTGGGGCTGGAGCAGTGGCACAGGTGGTAGTGTGTTTGTCTTGCACACTCTAACCTAGGATCGATTCCAGTTCAATCCCCATGGTGTCCCATATAGTCCCCAAGCCAGGAGCTATATTTGAGCGCACAGCCAGGAATAACCCCTGAGAATCACTGGGTGTGCCCCACCCCAAAAAAAACAAAGTCCCCTACAAAGTCACACAGGAAGACAATAGTATAAGTTGATTTTAAATGACAATACATCTAAAAGGGTGTACAATCTTTTACCTAAAGTTCAATCATGAAGATCAACATTCTACTTTAAGGGATGTTAACTTAAGGCACTTTGGTAAGGCACTTTGGTAAGGAAGGCTGATACACTCAGCTGGGCATTGTAGATACATCTTTGTGGTAGCAGTGTAATGGTTAGGTGGCCAGCAGGTGTCATTTTGGAGGCTGAAAAATTAGAAAGCAGTGTCCAGAGCCCAGGATAAGATAATGAAGGACTGAAAACAAGCAGCAGCAGTTGTGAAACAAAGAGTAAGAAATGTGTAAGAGAAATGTGTGGAGAATAGGGGCCAGAGAGATAGCATAAAGGCAGGGCATTTGCCTTGCATGCAGAAGGACAGTGGTTCGAATCTGGCATCCCATAGGGTCCCCTGAGCCTGCCAGGAGTGGTTTCTGATCATAGAGCCAGAAGTAATCCCTGAGCACTGCTGGGTGTGACTCATAAACCAAAAACCGAAAAAAAAAAAAAAAAAAGAAATGTGTGGAGAATAGAATCTCTACACTTGATCACAAATTTCTAACTTGGGCATATAAGTGATGCTGTTACTATGACCAAGACAAACTAAATATCTAAGAATAAAATATACTACATTAACACACACATTTCTATAATGGCTGCCATAACACTACCACACCTCCAAAAAAAGGCTTCAACAAACATCTTGATTATACTATAATTGGCTGTAAATAAAATCGATCATAACATTTTAAATTCTTAATTCGTTAATCAAATGCCTGTTTGTTCCCTATGACAGTTGCAATGCTCAAGATACAGAAATTTATTTTAAAACTACCCAGAGAGAATCCAGTTGAGTAAAAAGATACTTCGAAGTTGTCTGTCCAAGTCTGGTATACCACACCTGTAGCTCTGGAATTTCACTCTGAGGAGAAAGCATAAGAAAAGCTTAGTGATTCATCATAGCCTCTGAGGATTTCTAAAATCAGGACCAACTCAAAATCATCAATGGCAATGCATCCTCTCTGTTTTCAATTACAAAAAAAATTCTCTTCAAATTTTAAATAGCAACATTGGAAAGATGTGTTTAAGCAAATATTTTATTTTCCATAAATTCTAAACATTTAGGAGTGAATGTCAGAAAAGTCTTAGTGAGAAAATGAGCATTTCAAAAATGCTCGTTGTCCCTGGGGAAGGAGCTTATGAAGAATTTTCTGGTATTAAAAATTAATTTTTGACTTACTCTTTAAGCTGTGTTTTCTCTTAAATACATACTTCTTTTCTATATCTCCCCTTACATCTTTCTAAGTTTTAGTTCGATTAATATTATCTCCATTTCACAAAAAATTTTAATTAAATAAAAACTAATTCAATGCAATATGTTGTTTGAAAGGACACTGTATTCCCTGTATTCAAGTATAATCATGGTACAAATATTGAGAGCCCGCATCTCTATGCCTTACTTTATAGATTATTAGAAAGATAAATACAAAATTTAGTTTTTAAAATTTTCCTAAAATAAATGACTGATTCTTTAGACAACAAGAACATTCCTAAAAGTGATTCAAAGTATCAAGGCTACAGGTAGAATGTTATCTTCTACTAGTTTCTGATCAGGTTTGAGAAAAATCAGCCAGAGATAAAAGGTACCAGAAGCATTCTGCTCTTTAATAAAATGCAAACTTAATTGTTCTTAATACAAATTTTCACTTAAGCACTTCTAGACCCTAATAAAATATATACCAATTCTCAATATCAAACAGAAATGTAAGTCCTATTAATTACTTACAAAAGTACCCTTAAGAGTGAAGGTAGCATATTGCTGTGACACATTGAAGTAAGGAAGCAATGGCCGAATACACCGTGAATGTTTATGGCTCTGAGGAGAAAGAAAAATTACTTGGTTACTTAAATGATATATAACCATGTTGGGGAAAATGAAATATTTAACATCTAAGATTAAATTTAATTTAATAAATATTAAAAATATAGTTCCAATTAAAAAACTTATATAACATAAGATTTATTGATTGCATATTATACCTAGTCAAAATAAATATCTATTATATTTATACCAGATAAAATTTTAGATTATTAGCTAATTCTCAGAACCACCTTCTGGTACACAGAAATTAAATTTTGTTATAGGGCGTGGAGCACTATTACAGTGAATTGGTTGCTTTTCATCCATACAGCTGAGCCAAGTTCAAATCCTGATATCCTATAAGATCCTCCAAGCACTGCCAGGAATGACCCAAAAACAAAAACAAAAATTATGTTATAATTGTTTTCTAAGTCAAAAGCATCAAATAAAAGTCCCACATGTTTCCAATGAAAGGACATTATATTTTAAGTATTCAGTTGTACTTTATGTTTGTTTTCTAATAGTAACGAATTGAGTTAATCCAATTAAAAGCAACAAATAGTTACCATAGTTTCAACAATGATGGTGAGGTTACCTAACCCATCAGTCAGAGCTACATAGCTTCCTCCTTTTTCTAAGTGGCCAACTGTCTTCAGGTAATGCCAACCTGGTTGTGTAAACTGAGTGGTATGAGCTATAGAAAAGAAGAAAAAAAGACCCAAATAAGACAAAAGTAATACTAGAGCTTCTTTAACAAAAAGTTAGTCTACAAATTAATAAGTGTGATTGATACTAATAAGAAATTTTTATTTTGGGGGCTGGAGCAGTGGCACAAGCAGTAAGGCATCTGCTTTGTAAACACTAGCCTCCCCCAGCTTCCCATATGGTCCCCTAAGCCTCCAGGAGTGATTTCTGAGTGCATAGCCAGGATAACCCCTGAGTGTCACTGGGTGTGGCCAAAAATATAAATCTTGAAAAAAATAAATAGAACCTTTTATTTTGAAAAAAAATTGCTAACTGTACAAAGCTATAATGAAACATAATAAGAACATTAATAGTGCATTTCAGAATAATTTTTATAATTTTAAACAAGCAAAGTTATGCTATGTTTCTCCAAAGCTGGCTTCAAAATATACTAAATTGTCTGTCCCCACTCTTATCTCTCCACTCCAAACAAAAAAATAAGAACTTTTAAAGGTTCCAAAATTTATTTGGTGTACTTCTTCCTTTTTTAGGAAAAAAATCAATCAACATTCACCTGGAAATATACCTTTCCAAAGTGAAGAAACAGAAAGTTACCCCCAATTGCACCCAAGGCTATTATCACACACATTCCTTCATTTCAGTATCCACTTTCACTTTAGGAAACAGCAATCTACATAATGTAGGAACACTTTCAATATTTAAAGATATAATATATATCTATTAATATATATCTATATATAATATATCTATATATATACTAATTAAGTTTCTATGTTTTTGGAAAAAATCAAGGAGTTTAGAGAATTAATTATGCCCTGAGATATACGTTCATGTATAAATACATGTACATGTATATGTACTATCAAAGCTATAAATTTCTGAGAACGATGCACCAATTAGAAAAAAATCACCAAAAAAGATTAAAAATTGGCGCCAGAGAGATAGCACAGTGGTAAGGCATTTGCCCTACATGCAGCCAACCTGAGAGGGGGTTCAATTCCTGACATCTCATATGGTCCCCAAGCCTGCCAGGGGCAATTTCTGAGTGCAGAGCCAGGAGTAACCACTGAACACTGCTGGATGTGGCCCAAAAAACAATCAATTAATAAAGTTTAAAAAAAGATTGAAAATAAAAACTGATTCATTTTAGATTCATACTTTTTCTGCCAACATCCCACTTTTAAAAACATTACTTATTGGGACTGGAGCAGTGGCGCTAGAGGTAAGGTATCTGGCTTCCTTGTAAGTGCTAGCCTAGGACAGACTGTGGTTTGATTCCCCCGCTCCCATATGGTTTCCCCAAGCCAGCATTGATTTCTGAGTGCATAGCCAGGAGTAACTCCTGAACGTCAATGGATGTGGCACAAAAACAAAACAAAAAAATAAAATTACTTATTGCACAATTGTAATTATGCAGTTAAAACAAAGTACTTAATGTTTAATTTTTACAAAATATTATAGAACTTCATGTTAGTCAATAGTAATATTTTTATTATTTAAATCATCTTCCTTATTGGTATGCTTACAATCCTTCACGAAAAAGTAGTACCATATCACCCATTGTTTTCATGATCTGAATTTTCCTTGTGGAACTGAAAATATATGATGCCCCAAAATTTATTTTACATTTCAGTGTAAATGGAGGCATCTTCTATAGGTGTAGAGGCCTATCCACTGTCATTAAACTATTCAGAAACTCTAAAGGGTTGGTAACTGAATAAATGTCTAAATTATATTATGTCTATTAATAATTTAATTGGTTTCTTCTTGTCTATACTATGGTCAACACACTCAGGCTCCATTTACAATCTCTCTCAGACTCCAAATAAATTTGTAATATGTTTTTCCTTTTTATTAGTTGGTCTAATTGCCTGGTTCCTTCATAATAAATTATAGGCCTTCGAAGCAGTCTAGGATATAACTCTCCAAGATACTAAGTACAAACTTTCCTTGATATATTATATAGCGTGTGGATTTTGGAGGGCTGAGACCAAGCAATCCCTGAGGGCTCATGAGAAATTTCTACCTTTCAACTACCTTGAAGAATTCAATTTATAAAAGAAGGAATCTGTCTATATAATTAGGCAAATGTCTAATAATATAGCAACTAGCCCTTTTCATATATATGAGTCCTGGTGTTTAAATAAAGATGTTATTTTAAAAAAGCAAAAAAGAATGGAGACTGCATATCTTAAATTTTGAGGTCTGGAGCAATAGCACAGTGTGTGGTGTGACTAGTTCATGGATGACCACGGTTCAATCTCTGACACTTCATATGGTCCCCAAACCTGCCAGGAATACTTTCTGAGTGCAGAACCAGGAGTAAACCCCTCAGCACCACCGGGTGTGGCCAAAAAAAAAAAAAGAAATTATTTTTGGATAGGGGTGCATGTACACACACATAGACATATGCATGTGTATAACCTGCTTATAAGTACCTGTTTTATGCACTTAGAAATTTAGAGAATGACATATAGAATCTAAACCATACCTGTTACCCAGATAGGAGCAGGTACTGTATAATGTCCACTCCATGGCTCTTGTGCAGTCATCAATCCACACTGCCCATACGGCAAGTCTTCATAGTAACTAGCCACCAAATTCCAAGCGATTGTGCTATAAAACAAATTTGTTTGATGCAAGAGAAGCATAGAATAGCTTGTGACAAAAAAATCAACAACTATATAAAAACCTATAGTAAACTGTCCTTATTTGCATTTATATATAAATATATATATTATATATATAAGTGAGCAAAAAATGATCACACAAATCAAGAATCTGTAAATTACCTAAGTTCATCAATGTTTTGAAAAATCCAGTATTGGGTATATATTAAATATTCTAAATGCTGAATATTATCATAAAAATACAAATACAAAAAAAATTAAAAAATTACAAATACCAATGAAGTACATTTTTCCTAAATGAAATACAGCTAAAAAGATGAATTATGCCCTGCCAGTTACCTGTTGAGTCAAATACAAGGAAAGTCTTTTTCCATACCTGATTTCCTTTTGAGTGTCTCCTTAACATCCTAGGTTACAAGATATAATATTATGAACTTAACTCTGAGCTGTTGCAAAGTGAGAGTCATATTGCTTGGGTTCAAACCATGGTTCTACCACTTTACCTCTGGACCTCGGTTTCCTCCTCTGTAAAATGAGGATAAAAATTGTACCTAGCTCCTGTAACCTTTGTGAGGATTAAATGTACTAATACATATCTGACGCATATAAAAAAGGACAGGACATGGTTTGGGCTATAGCGCTACTCTTTCATCTACAAAAACTAACTGGATGCTTGTTGGTCTGAATTTTGCCCCATTATTTCAGATATGGTCCTGAGCCATAGATTATGGCACTCCGGTTCTCAGGAAAAATCAAGGGCAAAAGTTACACTCGGAACCAGAGTACTGCTGGGCTCTCACAGCTTGTTAAATAAACCAGAATCTAAACACAGAGTTTTATTCCTCTTACCAAATCCTCACCAGTCTAGAAGACTGACATTCGTATAAAATGAAAGATTTATAACTGTTAGCAAAGCAATGGAAATATAGTTCTGATTTCCAAATGCTTTATATGGGACCAAATATTTTTAAATTCTCATAATTTACCAATGAATTGTAAAATGCATGCTATATAAAAGACTTTAAATTTTACCTGCCTTTTATCTAGACATCCATTTCATTTCTAAAATGCATACAATATTAGAATCGTCACAGATTTTTGCAAATATTAGCTACAATTTATTTTCATACATACAAAGTTGTTACTTGAAAGATAAATGGCATCTGTTTCTAAGAGAATATTAAAAGTATAATATTTTTAATTTTTGAGACCATTGTGAATTACCAAGTCTTTCACAGTTATTTCAGGTACATGGTGACAGTTAATTAAGTCTGTTCCCCCCACTAGTGTTGACCTTCTTCCACCATAGTTCCCAGCATGCATCCCATACCTCCACCCTTAGTCCTCTGGACTGCTAGTGTAACAGTTCCATTTTGTGTTTAGCTTGTGATAGTTTGAATCTCTTGTGAAGTGCATTTCTCTCTACACAAAAATAAAATTCTTGAAGCCAAACACCCTGTGAGAATCAACCTGTTTTCAAGAGCCAAAGAAAAAATAACATCTATAAGAAAATGAAGACTTAACCTCACCATCACAACATTTCATATTGGCTGGTGTTGACTCTATTTGGTACTGTTTGAGAAAGTTAGCTTGAACCAACTACATTTAAAACTTCTCAAAGCATTAAGAAATGCCACCGTGAAATAAAAGCTATTCTTTCTTAAGAAGTTTGTATCATAAGCAAATCATTAAAAGTTGTGATGCTATGAGGAATCAATCA